>DWLR01000007.1:0-158818 GCA_018246295.1 Papilio alexanor hazarajatica | reverse complement strand
CGATTGATGATTTGGACATCTCAATAGGCTTTCAGGCGATACCCGTCTGACACGGGCTCGATAATGTCTCGATTGACCAGATGCGAAATGGCGCGAATGACCTCATTCGGCTCCGCCGCAAGCAGGCGCGCGAGATCCGGCACCGTGACGGCCTGACCGCGCACCGGGGCGCGCAGCTCGGGCATCACATCGGCAATATCGGTCAGATGCAGCCACATGCCGCGTGCGGCGAGCGGCAGCACAGACCAGCGCGGATCAGCCATGACAGAGCGCGCATGCACGCCATAACGGCGGCGCAGCGTGCTGCGTTGTGCTGCAGGACGCTTCATGCATGCCTCCGGTCTGCCAGGCTTACGATCTCGGCGTCGCGAGTGAGATCATGAACCGCAGGAGTCACGAGAGTGATGAAAGCCACAGGGACGGGCATATCGCCGCCGAAGGGGAATGCAACGCGCCACAAGAATGGTAAATCGGTCAATTTTTCGACAAGAATGCCGGGGCAATCTCGACCGTTAGATCTCACCGTTACCGCATCGCCAGGCTGCAGGGCGCGATGCTCGCGGAAGCTTAGAGGATCGCGAACCCAACGCCGGACAGAAAGCTCGCAACCACAATAGAGCACGACGCCATTGTTCGATCCTGTATGTGTGGCGCGCCCACCGCAGCCGCATGGGCATTTCCGCCTGGATTTCGCCCTCGGCAGGTTCTCGCAATACCGTATGCCAGCATCGTTTCCGCCTTGCCCCCACGAAGACGTGCCACCTCGCAGAGCAGCCTTCAGCGCTTCGGACGACAGTGTATTGAGGTCAACCATGGCCATCCTCCACTTTCACCCATGCCGGGCTGCGCGGATCTTCGCATTCATCGCGAAACCAGGTGCTGTCGTCATCAAAGCGCATGCGCACCGATCCAGTGCCGCCATGGCGGTTCTTGCGGATCAGGATCTGCGCCTTGCCGACTGATTCACGCAGGCGAAACTGGAATTCCGAGCAGCGATTGGCGAACTGCTCGTTGGTTTCCTTGTCGCGCTTCTGCAGCCCGTCGCCACTGGCTTCTTTCCTGAGATAGTAGTGATCGCGATACAGGAACGCGACGAGATCGGCATCCTGTTCGAGATTGCCACTGTCACGTAGATCGGCCTCATTCGGACGCTTGTCCTCGCGCTTTTCGACGTCGCGGTTAAGCTGGGCGAGCGCGATGATGGGTATGCCGAGTTCCTTCGCGAGGGATTTGAGCCCCGCGCTGATTTCCGACATTTCCTCATAACGCCCGCGACGACGCGCATCGTCGCTGCCATGCATGAGGCCGATATAATCGAGCACGATCAGGCCCAGCCCGCGCTTGCTGCGCTTCATGCGGCGCGCGCGCGAACGCAGACCCGCCACGGTCAGACCGGGACGCACATCGAGTTCGAGCGCGACCTCTTCGGCGGCCCTCTCACCCTCATGCAGGGCCTGCCACTGCCATTCTTCCAGTTCGGCGCGCAGGCCGGTCGCCACATCTTCGGGGATGTCATACCGCCGCCCGGCAAAGACCGAGAGCGTCGAAAGCCCTGCATAGGCCGCGCCGGCACGCGCGCCAATCTGTCGTGCAGCCATCTCGCCCGACCAGAACAGAACGCGCTGCCCGTTGGCGGCAACACGCATGGCCACGCCGAGCGCCCAGGCCGTTTTGCCCATGGCCGGGCGGGCGCCGATGACATAGAGCGCCTCATCAAGCAGCCCGCCCGTCATGCGATCCATGGCCGGATAACCCCATGACAGACCAGCCAGAGCCGAGCCACGCGCCACATTTTCGCGCCCGCAGGCTATCGCCTCGCGGATGGCTTCAGAGATCGTGACGTTCGGCAGGCTCTCGCGCATGTTCTGGGCGATATCGAGCAATCCGGCTTCCATCTGTTCGACAATCTGCTCGCCCGACTGGCCACCTGGCGTGAGGCAAAGCCGGGCGACATCGATGCAATTGCTGCGCAACTGGCGGCGTGTCCAGGCGTCGAAGATGGCGCGCCCATAGTCACCGGCATTGAGAATGCCGACCGTCGCCATCATGATCTGGCCGAGATATTCCGCCACGTCGCGCCCCATGAGCACTTCGGAATCACCGATCTGATTGCGGATCAGGATCACGTTCGGATCGACACCCGCCATGTGCATGCGAAGGGCCGCAGCGTAAATCACGCCATTGAGTGGCTCGTAAAAATGCTCAGGACGCAGATATTCCTCGACCATGGGCAACGCGCGGCGGCCATTGGTCAGGATGGCGCCCAGCAGGGCCGCCTCTGCCTGCATGTTTTCGGGCTCATTGACCGAAGCCAGATACCCGAGCGGTTGAACGTCACCCATAACGCATCTCCAGAGTGTTTTTGACAGCGGGGCGGGGCGAAGTCAGCCCAAGCTCCTTGAGCATCCCGCGCGTGCTGCGCTCTGAAATGCCAAGCCGACTGGCGATAAGCCGCGCCGGGAAACCCCTGCGGTGATAGCCCTGCACAACAGGAGCTAGACGGGTTCGATCGAGTGCAGGACGAGCCATCAGCAGCGCCCCCGGCATGGTTTGCACAGGCGCAAAAACCGGCCCTCTGCGACAAACCGGGCGCCGCAGCACAGGCATTTGCGTTTGACGCGCTGCCCTGCCGCCGCGTGCGGCGAAGGCACGCTCTTCCGGCTGGGCGGGCGATTGCCAAAACAGGCATCGAAACGGGCCAGATGGCAGGCCGGAACGTCAGCCCAGCCCTTGACGGTTTTCGTCTGGAGCGAGAGCGCCCGTGCGATTTTCTCGGCTCCACCTTCCTGCGCTCTCATGCGGCGCATGAGGGTCGTGGCGGCTTCGCGTTCTGGCGTGAGGTCGAAAGCGAAGGCCATGGCTTAGCCTCCCCTCTTTTCGCCGCTCAGCCTGGCTTGCACGGCCTGGAGCGCCACGGTGGCGACGCGTATCAGCTCGGCGAGATCGCGAGACAGGTCTGCGGCCTCATGCGGTTCGACAATGCCGTCTGCGAGCACGCGTACCGTGGTGGCCATTGTCTGGCCTGCAGTCGCTGCGACGCGCTCCATACTGGTTGCCACGCAGCCTTCGCCTAGCTTGATTGGCAGGAGCGCGTAGCCTTCAGCCAGCGCCATGGCGGCCAGAATGACCGGTTCCTGCGCGCAGCGATCCATTTCGATCGCGACATCGACCGGCACGACAGATGGCGAATGGCGGTTCTGGTAATCGGAAAGCTGCGAGCGCCCGACGCGGACGAAACTCGCCGCGGCATCGACACCGCCCACAGCACGCATGACAGCCTGCGTGGCCGTCTTGATGGCATGCGTGGTCATGGCAGAGCCTTGCTTATACAAATAATAGTTTTTATTTGCGTAAATGCCGGTAAAGACTCGAAACCCCGCCGGTAATTGTCCAATATGTTTTTGCACAAGCCAGAAAGAGGCGATTCCGATATGGACAACACGGAAGATCCGAAGGTCATCACGTTCAAAAAGCGTGATGACCGCGCCGAGAACGATGACAGAGCTACAGGAATTGATCTTACACAGGAGGAAATTCTAAGCGTCGTCATGCAGGAAATCGCGCGACAGCATGACAAGATGACGCAGGATCTGGCCAGAATTTTCGACGGGCAGATCGCTGTGCTGCGTGAAGTCATCATTCCTCTGATGAGAAATGCACCCGACGATACGCTTGAAGAAATCGCCCAACGCTTGGGTTCGGAAGAAACAATGCACGCATTTGGCGACATCTCTCTCCGCTCAAGCAGGCTCTGGTATGAAACATTGCAAAGTATCATGGTGTCTCGCCATTCCGGGGTTGATCCGGACACTTGAACTCCACGCTATCCATCCGCGAACGCCCGTGCGCCCTGGCGATCATGGCCGGAACATCAAGCTCGTCGGTGTACTTGCCGAGCGCTGCGACAAAGGCGAGCAGGGCGTCATTTCCGGCCTTGCTGCTGCCCTCAGAGGGGCATTCGAGACGCACTGTCTCGCACCCAGTAACAGCAAGGCCGGACTTCCGGCTGCTCAGCACCTTGCTGAATTGTGGCCACCCGGCGACAAGCACATGCGCCATGAAATGCCGCCATTTGCAGTACGCCCAGCCTGTATCGACTGGAGATCCGTTTGCCTCTGTACGGACGCGATGAGAGACGCGAGGGATAGCCATCCAGCCGTTACGATCCGGTAGTGCAAAGGGATAACGCACGTTGGGAGATAGAACCGGAGGAGTGGGCAATAGTGCACACAAAGCCCGGACCCTCTCCGGATGACGGCGCAACACACGCCCGATAGCGTGCAGGGCATGACGAATTTTCATGAGTGGTCTCCGTGAGAGCAACCTCTTTTGAGTTGAGCCTGTGGTGGCTGCACTTGCTTCGCCATTTCGCGGACTGTGACCAAGCCATCGGTCAGATCTTCGATCGCAACGGCTATTGGAAGCGGAATTGCACGTCGACCGGTCGAATATCCATGAAGGGTGGGAACGCGAAGATCGAGCCGCCGCGCCATTTCTGTGAGCGTCATCGAAGCATCAGCGCGAGAAAGGTATGATCGAAGATTCATACACAATATTTCGCACTACGCGAAGTTTCGCGTCAAGTGAAATTTCGCGCAGCGGGACTACACTTACTTGTCGCAATGCGCGAAAAATAATCTATGGCCATGCACACTGAAAACTTGCACATCTTCTTGCGAGCCTGGCGTAAACACGCAGGAATGACCCAGGAACATATTGCGAACATTGTAGGCGTGAAGTTTAATACCGTCTCAGGTTGGGAGACGGGAAAGCGTGCCGTGGATTTAGAGGATCTCAGAAAGCTAGCAGCCATCTACGGTGTGCATCCTGCTGCGTTGCTTTTCGCCCCTCCAGGCGGTAGTGAATTCGATGCACTGCAAAAGGCTGCCAAAGTATTGGAGCGACTTAGCCCAGAACAGGCGAATTTGTGGCTTGGAGTCGGGGCGGCGATGAAAGAATCCAAGGATGATTAGATATGATCGTCGCCCTATTTTTCCTGCTTTTGAGTTTCTTTATCTTAATTCTTAATATCGGGGCGGCTATCAACAAACGTCTCAGGAAACCGCCCACTGTGGTGGAGCCAAGAATGACGAGATCAAAGCGAACGAATATACAAGCTCTCTCAAAGCAGTCCGCTAATCTGGCGCATGCAAATATAGCGGTAGCTTCTGCAGAAACCACGCTTCGACCGTTCAGACGTCCGCTATTTATAGACTGCGAAACGACTGGTTTGCATTCAACCGACGGCATCATCACCCTGGCAATGATCTCATTGAATCTGGATGACGGTAGTATCTGTTGTAACCACTTCATCTTCGACCCACTTTGTAAATCTCATCCCGCTGCTGAGGCGGTACACAAGATCGATGACTGGACAATTAGACATCAGCCTCTATTCGGGGAACACCTCAAAGAAATAGACAGTATTATTCGCAACGCCGATGGGATTGTTTGCCACAACGCAGAATTCGATATGTCTTTTCTGCTCCGATCTTACGAGAAATACGGAGTTAGCTTACCCGATTTGCCGGTAGACTGCACAATGGTCGAGGCGCGGTATCGAGGCGAGCCCGCATCGCTCACACGGTGCGCCGCGCGCATAGGTTTGAAACGGTCCGGCAATGCGCATGGCGCGATGGAGGACGCCGTGATGTGCTTGAGAATCTGGTTGAATTATAGAAACATCCAGTTTGGCGACCTGCCGGGAAGACCTTATCAGTCGTTTTCAAATTATAGAGATGTACCAGAAAGGCCTGAAGCCTTGCCTCGCCGCGGGAACAAGGCGAAGTGGGACCGGTATTGCGCGTCCAGAGAGCAAGACGAGAGGATATTAGAAGGCCGATAGAAGGCTTCGCGCTATGCGAAAACGAGATTGACAAAACTTCGCATAACGCGAAATAATGCTCTATCACTTCCTGATGGAGCGCATCCATGCACGAAAGCACCCCAGCTCTTCTGAGCGCCCTGCCTGCTCTGTGCCAGCAAGCTGGCAGGCAAGCCCGGAACGCCGCCCGGCGCGGCCGCAAAGACGTCACCAAGGGTGACGCGAAAGCGCTAACCCTGTCCCTCGCCAAGATACTCGTTCTGGCGAATTGCCTTGCGGCCACCGGCGTCATTGATGCCGATCGCTTTTTCCAGACAAGCCAGACCCTGCGCGCAAAACCCGGCTGGCTCCGCCTCAACCGATCACAGATCTCTCCCATGCACAGGGGGGCGTGACATGCAGCCGATCGACCGCCCTGCCGATATCGACCCGGCAATCAGCGCCATGACCGAGCGCGCATTTTGGATTGCCATTGCCCCTCTTCCTGAGGCCGAGCAGGACAGAGCGCTTACTCTTTTCCGCCACTGGCGCTTCGCTCTGGCAAAAACCGGAGACGGCCGCCCGGCTCATACTGTAGTGCACTGGCATAAAGTGGCGGAGGCATTGGGCCATGATCTGGCCAGCCTTCTCGTCAGCCGACCTGTCACGCCGCCGCATCATCTTGCCCAGATCAGCGCCTTGCGCGCCCTCGCCATCACCGCAGCGCATCGGGGGGCAATCCAGTGAACGCCCGCGCCGAAACGAAACGCCGTGCCTTTGCCGCAGCGTCTGCCGAGATAGAGGCCACCTGCAACCGGCATAATCTGACAGCCGAGGACCGGCTGGAACTCATGGCCGATCTGTCGGCAAGCACCGCCTATCTGATGCCGGGCCGTCGCCCCGGCTGGCAGTTCCTGAGTTCAACCATCCTCGATCTGATCCAGAACCAGGCCACGCAGCGCCTTCACCAGATGATCGGGAGGCAGGGATGAACCCGCTGCCTTTCGTCTTGCGCAATGACAAACGCCGCGCGGCAGGACGTTTTGCGACTTATGCCGAAGCAGAACGCGAGGCCTCAAAACGCTGCAAAAGCCAGCGCGCCGCCGTTCCGGTCTATCGGCTGCGAACGCATATCGCGACCGTTCATCCTGGCGCCGGGCAGGGAGTGTTTATCTTTCTCACCGATGCGGGGAGTAAAATCATATGATGCGCCCTCATTCCGTTTCAGCACAGGAACGTGCTTTGTTCATGCGGGAAAGCCGCTATCGTGAAAGTCAGGCGGTTTTCAATCTGCCCAGGGCAAAACCTGAAGCATTGCCACCCGATCCGCTAGACCCGCGCCTTCTGGAGCTTCTGCCCCACAGGCCCAAAGCCTGGCGCAGATTCGTGGAACCCATTCCGGCCGAGCTAGTCGAATTCTGGATTGCAAAAGAGCCCCGATATTGCCTGCTCGCCGAATTCGCTTGCACGTCAGGGCAATGGCGCTGCCTCTGGCGATCGGGCGATATCGAAGCCTACGCACAGCAAGGCATCCGCCACCGTGTTGTGCTTCTGGAGCAGAGCCAGGCCGAGAAAATCCGCTCGGTTCATCCGCTCATCGATATCAGCCTGAATAACCAAATGACGCGCCTGCGCTTCGTCAGGCCGGGAGAGGCGCAGGCGAAGTTTTTGCGGATGGAAGGTGACGGCAATGGCTGACTACATGCCCGACCTGTTAGATGCCGAGCGAGCGGCGCAGCGGCTCTGCATGTCAGTTTCTAGCTTGCGTCGAATTCCCGAGGATGAGTTGCCGTCCATCGTATTGCTGAAAACGCATCGCGTCTGGGCTGTTCGTGATCTGGCGGCCTATGTGGAACGCCGTGCAGGGCGCCCGCTCTCGTCAACCGCTGTCGATGATTGGGATCGGGCGTGCCAAAACTTACAATCCGATATCTGAAAATATATGCAGACCGACACGGTAAAAAGAGGGTCTATCTACGCAAGCCCGGCTGCAAGCCGATAAAACTGCCAGATCTCGACAGTCCGGAATTTCTGGCGGCTTATGGCGTGGCTCTTGCTGAGACAGTAGCGCCTAAGCGTGAGCGCCATCCGGGGAGATCGGTAGATAATCTGATACTGGACTGGATAGCATCGCGGCATTTCACCGGCTTGCAAAAGAGCACGCAAAGCGTCTATCGGCGTCTGCTCAACCGGATGCGAGAGCAAAGCTTTGCAGCCTTGCCGGTTGAAACGATGCAAACCCGTCACGTTCGGGTTATCGTCAATGCGCTCTCTGGCAATGCGCCAACGACAGCGGCGAGAATGCTCCGCCTGATCAATCAGCTCATGGAATTCGCCATTACGCTTGGCTGGATAGAGATTAATCCCGCAGTGGGGATCAAGCTGGCGCGTCGCAGACCGACCGAAGGGATACACTCCTGGACGGATGCCGAAATAGAACAATATGAGGCATTCTGGCATTCCGGCACGCCGCAGAGAATGGCCCTTGCGCTGCTGCTTTATACTGGTCAGCGCCGCTCTGACGCAGTGCGGATCGGCCCCGCCGATATACAGGGGAACGTCATTTACCTACGGCAGGTGAAGACACGAACTGAGATGGCCATCCCCATCCATCGCAATCTCGCGAATGAGATAGAACAATGGAACGGGGAGGGGCAAACCTTCCTGACGGGGGCACGCGGAGCGGCGCTTTCCGTGAACGGCTTCTATAATGTGTTCAAGGATTGGTGCCGCAAAGCAGGGCTGCCGGAGCGGTGCAGCCCTCACGGCTTGCGCAAGGCAGCGGCTCGACGCCTCGCAGAGGCAGGATGCTCAACCCACGAAATCGCTGCGATCACCGGCCATAGATCTTTGATTGAAATAGGACGCTACACGCGGGCAGTCGCGCAGGCGAAGATGGCAGAATCAGCGTTAGCTAAGCTCTGAAATGGCGTTGACCGACTGGGAAAATGTCTAACCTTCGGTGAAAGCTGTCTAACTTTCGCGCAAGATATTGATTTATCTCGATAATTTTATGAAATGGCGGACCCGAAAGGATTCGAACCTTCGACCTTCGCCTTCGGAGGGCGACGCTCTATCCAGCTGAGCTACGGGTCCCGCTGGATCGCTTCATACCCAGAATTCCTGCAGCGCGCCAGTCCCAAAATCTGTACCATCCCTATTCGCCTGATCAGGCTTGTGAAGGGGCAAAGCCTTCATGGTGCAAAATGTCCCGGATCACCCGCCATCCAGGCTGCTGCGGCTATATCGCCTCCTGAGGGTAAAAAGCGATCGGGATAAAGGATCCAGGAGGCAATATCGCTTGTGGCATTGCGTCCATTGCGATCGCGTAGCAGCAGATGATGGCCGCCCGGTATCAGATCCCGTCGCGCCGAGGCGGGAAGCTGCTTCCAGAAAGCGGCCATGGGCGGTGCCGGGATCATCTGATCCTGATCCCCATAGAGTACGAGAAGGGGAAGTCGGACATGAGATGCGGCGTTCTGACCGCAGGCCATCAGCCTGACGAGACCACGCAGCGTGTCCAGCCGGAATTCGTGCAGGGTCAGAGGGTCGAAATAAAGACGGCGCAAGGCAGCAAGATTATTCGTCGCGATATGCTCGCCAGGCACATGGGCACCGGTGAAAACCCAGTCGGGTGCGATAACGTCGAGCCCATCCAGCACAAGCCGGGAGAAAAGATCAAAACGCCAGATAGCGGGTGATATCAGAATGACACCACTGATCGCGTCCCGCGGTGGGGCCGTGGCCAGCAGGGTCGCGACAGCGCCGCCCATGCTCTCTCCCATGAGATAAAGAGGCAAATCAGGATGGCGCGAATGGACCCATTCCACCTCTTCGCGGGCATCCTGCACCATACGCGCGGTGTTGCTCCAATGGCCTCGGCTGTCTGTTTCACCAAACCCGCGCAGATCAGGGGCAATGGTCTCGATACCCGCAGCCGCGAGTTGCGGCGCCGAAAACTCCCAGGCATCGCGACTATCGCCAAAACCATGCAGGGCCAGAACGAGAGCACGTGGCCGGCCAATGGCAGGCCAGACGCGCATCGGCGCATCGGTGCCATCGGAGAGTGCAAGATGCAGACTCGCAGGGATGAGTGCGGCTTCATGTCCACGTGCTTGCGGGGTGTGTCTGACTTTCGGAGGTGTGCAGGCCGAGAGGAAAGGAAAGAGGAGCGCCATCATGGCAGCGCGTAGCAAACTCTGCAAAGACATACGGCAGCGGTTTGAATGCGGGCGGAACTCTCGTATCATTGGTTGAGTATTGCGTCCTCCGGGCGCGCTGGCCAGAGCAGGGTGCCATATGGCGGTCATATCGAGACCGGTCATATCGGGAGCTGTGAGGGGTCAGACCCATGAAGGAGACGCTGTTCTTGTTGACCTCATTCCGATCGGTTGCCGCATGAGCGCTACGCCCCATCTCGTTCTCGTCGATGGCTCGGGTTTCATTTTCCGTGCCTTTCATGCGCTTCCGCCCATGAGCAGCCCCGAGGGTGTGCCGGTCAATGCCGTCTTCGGCTTTACCAACATGCTTCAGCGCCTGCTGCGCGATCATGTCGGTACCCATCTGGCCGTGATTTTCGATGCGGGTCGTCATACGTTCCGCAACGAGATCTATCCGCAATACAAGGCCCATCGCCCCGAGGCGCCCGAAGACCTGCGCCCGCAATTCTCGCTTATCCGCGACGCGACAAAAGCGTTCAACGTGCCCATGATCGAACTGCCGGGTTTCGAGGCCGATGACCTGATCGCGTCCTATGCCGACATTATCGGAAAAACAGGCGGCCGCTGCACTATTGTGTCGTCAGACAAGGATCTGATGCAGCTTGTGACCGAGCGCGTGTCCCTGCTTGATCCGATCAAGCAGAAGCCGATCAGGGCGGAAGAAGTCGAGGCCAAGTTCGGCGTGGCGCCGGATCGTGTGATCGATGTGCAGGCGCTTATGGGCGATCCGACCGATAACGTGCCTGGCGTGCCCGGAATCGGCCCGAAGGGGGCGGCGCAACTCGTCCAGGAATTCGGCGATCTAGAGGCCATTCTGGCTGCTGCGCCGACCATGAAGAAATCCAAGCGCCAGCAATCGCTCATCGACCATGCCGAGGCTGCCCGTATCTCGCTCAAGCTGGTCATGCTTGCACGCGATGTTCCTTTGCCCGAACCGGTCGACGCTCTGGGATGCCGTGAGCCTGAAGGCGCGGTGCTGCGCGAATTTCTTGAGAAGATGGGGTTCCATTCGGTCATCCAGCGCATGGGGCTCGGGGCGCTCGCCACACCGCGCGCCCAGGCCGCGCCAGAGCCGGTGGCTGAGGGCGACAAGCCCTATGGCCCCTATGAGACCATCCAGTCTCTCGAAACGCTTGAAACCTGGATCGCGCGCGCGCGCAGGACCGGCTATTTCGCTTTCGACACCGAGACAGACAGTCTCAATGCCCGTCAGGCTACGCTGATTGGTCTTTCTCTGGCAACCGCACCGGGCGAGGCCGCCTATGTGCCGTTGCGCCATGAGGGAACGCTGGAGCATCCGGCTGGCGGGCAGCTCGAAGCTGAGGCGGTTCTTGATGCCCTGCGTCCTCTTCTGGCCGATGAATCGGTGTTGAAGATCTTCCAGAACGCCAAATACGACCTGCTTGTTCTGGCCCATGCGGGTATCGACACTGTTGCCCCCATTGATGACACGATGCTCATTTCTTACGCCCAGTCGGCAGGGGAACATGGTCAGGGTATGGATGAGCTGTCACGACTGCATCTGGCGCATGACCCCATCTCCTATGACAGCGTGACGGGTACAGGGCGCAATCGCGTGCCTTTCGCTCAGGTGCCGATTGCCCGCGCCACGGAATATGCGGCAGAAGATGCCGATGTGACGCTGCGTCTGTGGCTCAAACTCAAGCCTGCCTCGCGAGAGCGTCAGGCTCTGGCGCTGTACGAGATGATGGAACGCCCGCTGATCATGATCCTGAAGGATATGGAGCAGGCAGGTGTAAAGCTCGATGCTGCTGAACTGCGTCGTATGTCGGCGGATTTCGGCAGCCGCATGGCCGAGATGGAAATCGAGATCCATCAGCTTGCCGGGCGCAGCTTCAATCTGGGCTCACCCAAGCAGCTTGGTGAAATCCTGTTTGATGAAATGAACCTGCCGGGTGGCAAACGAACCAAGGCCGGAGCCTGGGGCACAGACTCCTCCGTCTTGCAGGAACTTGCCGATGCCGGACATGAATTGCCCTCGCGTATCCTGTCATGGCGCCAGCTGGCCAAGCTGAAATCAACCTATGCCGATGCGCTGGTGCAGCAGATGGATGCGCGCACCCATCGCGTTCATACGTCGTTTCAGATGGCGATCACCACGACCGGGCGCCTGTCATCGAACGACCCCAATCTGCAGAATATTCCCATTCGCACAGAAGAGGGCGGTCGTATCCGCCGCGCCTTTATTGCCGAGGAAGGCTATGTGCTGGTTTCTGCCGATTACTCCCAGATCGAGCTGCGCCTGCTCGCCGAGGTGGCCGATATCGGCCCGCTGAAGGAAGCCTTCAGGCTGGGGCAGGATATTCATGCCCGCACAGCATCGGAAGTCTTCGGTCTGCCGCTTGAAAACATGGACCCGCTGACCCGTCGCCGCGCAAAGGCCATCAATTTCGGCATCATCTACGGTATTTCCGCTTTCGGTCTGGCGCGTCAGCTCGGTATTCCGGCCGGAGAGGCGCGTCGTTATATTGACGCCTATTTTGCCCGCTATCCCGGTATCCGTGACTACATGGATCGTACCAAGGATGAGGCCAAGCGTGATGGCTACGTGACGACCCCGCTTGGTCGTCGCTGCTATGTACCCGGTATCAATGAAAAGAATGGTGCCCGACGTGGCTATGCCGAGCGTCAGGCCATCAATGCGCCACTCCAGGGTGGGGCGGCAGATATCATCAAGCGCGCTATGGTTCGTCTGGGCGTGCGCTTGCCACAAACCGGGCTGGACGCCAGAATGTTGCTTCAGGTGCATGACGAATTGCTGTTCGAGGTGCGCGCCGATCAGGCTGAGGCGCTGGCAGAATTCGTTCGTACCGAGATGGAACAGGCCGCGACATTGAGTGTGCCGCTGGTTGTTGAAACAGGAATTGGCTCGAACTGGGCGGAAGCACATTAAACGATGAACAACAAGAACCTCCGCAAGATCTGGACACCGACGCGTATCGTGATTGTCGTCCTTGTCCTCGCGCTCGCCCTGAGCTGGCGTGTCTATCGTCTGTCTGAAAAATATGGCGAGAGTGTTTCGACACAGGGTAACGAGATTGGTGGCAGTTATCGCCTCGTGGCACTGGGTGAGGGCAATGTCACCGAAGGGGATTTCAGGGGAAGTTGGGTACTAGTGTGGTTTTTCGACACGCATTGTCCCAAGACCCTTTGTGGACCTGTCCTGAAAACGATGAGTGACGCCAAGAAGATGCTGACGCGTGAAGGCATCAAGCTGGCGCCCCTGGCCATCACCCTCGACCCGCTTCATGATGAATCTGACGATCTCAAGAAATATGCCCTGCCACTTGGCGATCATGTGGTGCCACTCACGGGCTCACCCAGCATGATCGAAAAAGTAGCCAGGGAATTTCATGCACCCAATGAGCTGGTGAAGGGGGATAATGATGTCAGCTATCATATTCCTGCCCCGCGTATTGTGATCATGGATCCGCAGGGCCGCTACGCTGGTACCATCGACTCAACGGCAGGAACCGAGGCATTGGTGACGCGCATTCATCAACTTGCGCATCGTGGCTGAATGAACGCGCCGCGCTCTCGACTGGCTGGAAGACGCGGCGTCGTTTTTCTGTCCCTGCTGGGACTGGCAGCCGGGTGTGTATCTGCGCAAGCGGAATCTGATCTTACTGGTGGCGTGACGCAAGGCAGTCCACATCGCGGGGGAACGCTGCATCTGACCGCTGATGCCCCCGGCGGCACGCTCGATCCCCAGATCAATTATACCAGTGAATATATCCAGCTTTTTGTGAATATGTATGACGGGCTGGTGACCTATCGACAGGCCGATGGCACCCAGGGGCTCGAAGTCGTGCCTGATCTGGCCGCCTCCCTGCCGGAGGTCAGTGCTGATGGTCTGGTGTGGACCTTTACCCTGCGTGACGGAATACACTTTTCGAACGGGGCGCCTGTCACAGTCGATGATGTCGTGGCCTCGCTCAGAAGGGTCTATCGTGTCGGCAGCCCTACCGCAGCGTCATTCTATGGTGCCATTATCGGTGCCAAAGCCTGTCTGACTGATCCGGACCATTGCGTTCTTGAAGGGGTGACGGCTGAGGCCGGGACGCACCGCATTACCATCCGCCTGAGCGCCCCGGATGGAGAGTTTCTGCAGAAACTGGCTTTTCCACACGCGGTTATCCTGCCCAAGGACGCTCCGCAGACGGAATCTGCCCTTGTTCCTCTGCCGGGAACAGGTCCGTATCGCATCACGGCATATGATCCCGCGCATCAGCTTGTCATTGAGCGCAATCCGTATTTCCGGGTGTGGAATCCGCAGGCCCAGAGCGAAGGTTATGTCGATCGTATAGTCTATGATTTCGGATTGTCCGATGAGGCGGAAGTCACGGCGGTCGAGCAGGGCCAGTATGACTCCATGCTTGATGCGAAACCGCAGGACAGACTGGGCGAGCTGGGGGCAAAATTCACCGGTCAGGTTCATCTCCAGCCCTTGCTTGGCCTTTATTATCTGGCGCTCAACGTGCATGAGCCTCCGTTTGATTCGCTCGAAGTGCGACAGGCGATCAATCATGCGGTTGATCGTCACGCCATGGCCATTCTTTACGGTGGAGCGGCCATAGCCGAACCGCTCTGTCAGATCGTACCACACGGTATCAGTGGCGCTGATATTCCCTGCCGTTTTGGCAAGTTGGCGCCAGATGGTCTGTGGTCAGGGCCGGATATGGAAACCGCCCGTGCGCTTATCCGTAAAAGCGGTCAGGCCGGGCGTCGCGTCATACTGATTGTGCCCAATCAGGCAATTGGTATGGGCATGGGGGTCTATCTGCGCAACATGCTGCAAAGTCTTGGCTTTGTGGCCAGTGTGCGTCCTATGACGCCCGCAACGGCAGAAGGCTACGCACGTAATTCGGATAATCATGTCCAGGTCAGCCTTGCTTACTGGTATGCCGATTATCCGTCGCCCTCGACCTTTCTGGATGCGCTTCTGGGGTGTGACAATGCCCGTCTTCATACCGACAGTGCGACCAATGCCAGTGGGTTCTGTTATCCGCCTCTGCAATCCCTGATGGAGCGTGCGCGCAAGAGCCTCGATCCGCGGGTAACAAAAGCCCTGTGGGAGCAGGCGGGAGAGATGGCCATGCAGCAGAGCGCGCTCGTCCCGCTGATCCAGATGCGTTATGTCGATTTCGTTTCGAAGCGTCTGGGCAATTATCATTATTCCCTGCTCAATCATATGCTGCTCTCGCAGATATGGGTGCAGTAACCCCGGCTGGTCAGATCGGGGCAGGGGTACTGCGGATACGGGCAAGCCAGACGAGAAAAAACCTGTCGAGCGGGCGTGAAAAATAACGCTCCACCATGCGGCCCAGCGCAGAAGCAAGAAGCAATACCGGCAGGAAAAGTACCCATCCCCGGTTCTGTCCAAGGCCCAGCCAGTGGGCCAGCCCGACAACAGGCAGAACGACAAACATATGGCTCAAATAGATTTCATAACTGCGCTGTCCCCAGCGACGGAGCCAAAGCGTTCCGCTTTGTGTGACATGCTGCCCCCAGCCCTGGGCAAAAGCCCCGATGGTAAGCGCGATGGCACTGTTGAAGAAAAGCGTGCTCCCCCATGATAATACAGACCATACGGCGCCGCCCCAGAAGAGATAGACGAGCATGGCTGTCATGCCGACCCATCCTCCGAGCACGGTGAAGAGCCTGCTGCTTTGATGTGATATCCTGTTGAGGAGCAGAGCTGTCACGACACCGGTTGCGATGGCACAGACTCCTGGACCATAGGCTTTCTCCTGCCAGATCTCGGATGCATCTCGTAAAGACCAGTCGCACAAGGGGGCTGCAAGGGCGAGAAGCAGAGCGCAGAGCAGCAGACCATGACGACTTCTTCCGAGAGTCAGACACAGAAACGGAAAGACCAGATAGAACAATTCTTCAACAGAGAGCGACCAGAGCACGTCCCAGCAGGCAGGCAGATAAGTGGTGCGGGCCTCATAGACATTCAGACACATGAACAGCGCTGATAACATAGCGCCATGCAGGCTCTGACCCGGTGTTTCAGGAACGAATCCGGGTATGCCAAGCTTCCAGAGGAGCGATGCAATGCCGGTCAAAGCCAGCAGACAGGGCAGAATGCGCGCGGCGCGACGGCTCATGAAGCCGACAAGATCAAGCCGGGCAGGGGTTCTCCAGCGCAGCATGATATGACGCGTGATAAGAAAGCCGGAGATGACGAAAAATATCGTCACTCCTTTTGGTCCGTCCCAGGTCAGCGCTCGCAGAATGTTCACGGGCAGAACATATGTGAGATCCGTGTGATGCAGCGGAAAGCGCAGCGCCAGATGATGGATGACCACGAGCAGAATGGCGATGCCACGAAGGCAGTCGATGCCGCTATTGCGTGTTTCGGCCTCAACAGGAGCGGCGGATGAGGCCTTTGCTACCGGAAGGATCATGAGAAATGCGGCAGCTCCATACAGCCAGTAATGATCCAGTTATCACATGTAATAAAGGTCTGAGTGCGGCAGCGTCCTGTGCCAGAGCCGTAATATTATCTGAAGAGTATGGTCAGCAATTTGTGAATGTGATTCCATAACATCAACATAACGTGAAAAAAGATTTAATTAACATTTTTGGTGCTACGCTCCGTGTTGTCGTCGATCCTATCACGACAACACGGAGTACAGGATGATGCAGCCTACGCTCATGGCGGTGTTTGACACCGCCCGTCATGCCCAGATCGCTGTTGATGATCTTCTGGTATGCGACATTCCGTCTGAAACCATTCATCAGTATCGGCTCGCCACAGGGGCGGAGCCCGATGCAGTCATCAAGCCCGAGAACGAGGTTCATCGGCCTATGGGGGCCTGGGGGTGGCTGATCAATGACCATCCACCTCCTGGGGAGAGTCGCACGCGACAGGAGACCCTCTACCGTGAAAGCCGCCTTCGTAACGAGCCGATGGTGGTAACAATAGAGATGTCGCCCCATACCGAGGGCAAGATACGCAGGATCCTCGGCGATCATGCTCCACTGCAAATCAGCGGAACCTGATACATCTTCCTTCCAGGAGAGAGCCCATGAGAGCACGTCGACTGAAAAAAAAAATCAAATGGACCCGTCGTAACCGGAGCCCGAGATCCCTGTCGAAATGATGGCTGCGCCCGTGTTGGAACGGGCGCTGTTACCAGCTTGTGAGTTTGCCGCGCTCCCGGATTTGCCCAAAGAAAAGGAAATCAAGGCGCGGCATCCGAACTCGGCGGAAGTATTCAGAGGCCGATATCGCGTCTGAAAATACCATCAGCCCATTCAATGGCCGCGACACCCTCATAGGCGCGTGCGCGGGCTTCAGCAGGGGTGGCGGCTTTGGCGCAGACCGTCAGTACGCGACCGCCCGATGCCACGAGGCTGTTATTCTGCAAAGCGGTACCGGCCTGGAACACCGAAACGCCGGGCACGGCTTCGGCACGCGCAATCCCACGAATGGCTCCGCCCTTGACGGGGGTTCCCGGGTAGCCCTTCGCTGCAAGAACAACCGAGACAGAGGCTTCATCTGTAAAGCGGATCGATGCTTTTGCGAGCTGACCTTCAGCAAGCGCCTTGAGTGTAGGCAGAAGGTCGGACTCGAGGCGGATCAGTAAAGCCTGTGCTTCAGGGTCGCCGAAGCGCACATTATATTCGATGAGTTTCGGGCCTGATTCGGTCAGCATCAGTCCCGCAAAGATGATCCCACGAAAAGGTGTGCCGCGTCGGACCATCTCGGCCAGCATGGGACGCACCATGATATCGAGCGCCTGTTCCTGAGCGTCACGGCCAAAATGCGGTGGAGGAGAGATGGCGCCCATGCCTCCCGTATTGGGGCCTGTATCACCCTCGCCAATACGTTTGTGGTCGCGCGCAGCGCCGATCAGCACTGCTTCTCCATCCGAGCAGAAAGCAAAGAGCGAAACTTCCTGACCGACAAGACATTCCTCGATCACGATGCTCGCCCCGGCCTCGCCAAAGCTGCGATCAGTGAGAATGTCGATAATTGCGGCTTCAGCTTCTTCCAGCGTCTGGGCCACGATCACACCCTTGCCCGCTGCCAGACCGTCAGCCTTGATAACGATCGGGGCACCGCGACGACGCACGAAGGCGAGAGCAGGTTCTGCCTCTTCAAAACGCTCCCAGCGGGCCGTGGGAATGCCAGCAGCATCGGCTACATCCTTTGTGAAGCTCTTGCTGCCTTCAAGCGCACTGGCTGCCTGGCTCGGACCAGCGCAGGCAATGCCTGCGGAGACACAAAGATCGCTCAGACCAGCGACCAGCGGGGCTTCCGGGCCCGGCACGACAAGGTCGATTTTCTGCTCTTTTGCAAAGGCGACAAGGGCCTCGACATCATCAGCGGCAATCGGCACTAGCGTGCCGAGCGGAACCATGCCCGGATTACCGGGGGCGATAAACAGCACCTCAAGCTCGGGAGAGCGGGAAAGGCAGGCCGCAAGGGCATGTTCACGTCCACCTGATCCGACAAGTAACACCCGCATTGTCATTCTTCCTGTTCTGACTGGTCCTAGCCCGCGTTCCGTAGCATAGACTGGGGATATGAGCGAAAACGATCAGAGCGCGGGCGGCAACGTTCCCGAATATTCGGTCAGTGAGATCTCGGGTGCGATCAAACGCACACTCGAGGGCAATTTTGGCCGTGTACGCGTGCGTGGCGAGATTACCGAGCTCAAACGCTATCCTTCGGGTCATGTCTATCTCTCGCTGAAAGACCAGGGAGGCAAGATTTCAGGCGTGATCTGGCGTGGTTCAGTTTCACGTCTTGGTATCGTGCCTGAAAACGGCATTGAGGTGATCGCAACAGGACGCGTTTCTGCCTATGGCGACCGATCAAGCTATCAGCTGGTTATTGACCAGATGAGCTTTGCCGGTGAGGGTGCGCTTCTGGCCAAGATTGAGAAGCTGCGCCAGAAACTGCTGGCTGAGGGATTGTTTGACCCTGAACGCAAGAAAAAAATTCCGTTCCTGCCAGAGCTGATCGGCCTTGTGACCTCGAGCCGGGGTGCCGTGTTGCATGATATTCTCACCACACTTTCGCGACGTTTTCCGCGCCCGGTCCTTGTTTGGCCGGTTGCGGTGCAGGGGGAGGGGGCAGCGGCCCAGATTTCTGCCGCCATCGAGGGATTTGCGACCTTCGGGGAGCGCCCCGATCTTCTGATCGTCGCCCGTGGCGGCGGCTCCCTCGAAGATCTGATGGCCTTCAACGAGGAAAGCGTTCTGCGCGCAGTGGCAGCCTGTCCCATTCCGCTTATTTCGGCTGTCGGACATGAGACCGATACCACCCTGATCGATTATGTCTCCGATCAGCGTGCGCCGACACCCACAGCGGCTGCCGAAATGGCCGTGCCACTGCGCTCCGAGATGGTGGCCGATCTTGCTCATCGTGGCGCTCGCCTGGCCGGAGGTCTTTCACGTCATCTGCAACTGGCACGGGCGCGTACCGAGCAGGTGAGCGCACGCTTGCCCGATCTGCCGGGTCTTCTTGAAACGGCACGTTTCAGACTTGATGAACGGGGACAGCGTCTTGAACTCGCCTTGCCCATGGTGGCTTCACGTGCGCGTCAGCACCTGATGAGCCTGGAGGGGCGTATGCCTTCCGCAGCGCATTTTCTCGGGCAGAAACAGGCCGGTCTTGGTCTGGCTGGCGCCGCCCTTGCTGCCGGAATAAGGCATCGCATGCAGCAGGAACGTGCGGGGTTCACCCATGCCCGGCTGGGTACCGAGTCACTCAGGGCCCGCATCGGGCTTGATCGCGCACGATTAGCCGGCATTGTCGGACGGCTGGAGGCGGTTTCGCCAGAGGCCGTCTTGGCGCGAGGCTATGCCCTGGTGCAGGATGGTCATGGAAAACCGGTGACGACAGCTTCCGGGCGATCGCGTGGGGGCGCAATCACCTTGCGTTTTGCAGATGGTACCCGTCAGGGAAGGCTTGACCCTCTGGGTGCGCAAAAGAAAGAACAGGGGGATCTTGGCTTATGAAGCATCTTTATCGTATTGGCCTCGGCGCCGGTCTGCTGTGTATGACGCTGATCGCAGGATGTGCGGATACCACTGCATCCCGGCCGGTTACACAGGCGCAAACACGCCTGCCGCCTCAGGATTTTGCGCCGGGCATGACGACAGAAACGCCGCCTGCCAATGCAGCGCAATTGCTTAATGACCCTTCAGCCCCCGTGAACACGCCGCTTTGCGGTGCGGTCCAGCAGGAGACAAACCGTATGGGGGGGCAGGTCTTCAGTGACGGATTGGCTTCCGGCAGTTCCTGCCCGCAGAATGCCTGTTTCAATCCGCTGACAGGGACCTATATCGCCGCCACCGGGGCCCCAAGCGTCTGCCGCTGAGCGATGGAGAAGGACCACGTTTCTAGTCGTTCAGAGGGCGTAGCGTCTCATTGAAAAAACGTTGTAATTCCGCATTGAGTTCTGTGTGAAACCGGGTGCGATCAAAGCCGGAGCTACTCTGACAGATCGACAAAGCCTCAAATCCGCGTCGGCACGGGGCAAGAAAGTCGAAATGTCCTGCTCCGGAGACCAGATGACTTTCCGGAACACGGGGCAGGGCGTCGCGTATGGGCTCGACTGAGCTCAGTGAAGGCAGGATCTGATCATCCCGGGCCTGCCAGAGCTGGATAGCCGGACGCACATGAGCAAGTGCCTGATGGTCCATCGTGAAGCCGAGTGCAGGGGCGGCCACAGCTGCAGCCTTGATACGATGGTCAGTCAGATCAGGCAGATCAGCCTTTGGCGGGGTGTTGCTTCGGGCAATGAGTCTGCAGGTAAACTGGCCCGGCTGAGCTTGGCACCATGGTCCAATGCGCGAGAGAGCGGGCTTCGCGCCCACGGATAGCAGAACCGTTAGACCCCCTGAGGAAAAGCCAAAAGCGCCGATACGATGTTGATCCAGCCTTGATGCGTTCGGCCATTGATGAAGCATGTAGTCAAGGGCGGCGCTCAGGGCATGCGTTCTGCCTGCCAGATCCGTGGACCGGGATTGGTCATGCCAGTTATCGCCTGGCTCTGTCAGCGCCACCACGACATAACCTGCTTTTGCCAATGCCGCAGCCGTGTCGAGATGGCTGGTCCATGATCCGCCTGTACCATGGGAAATAACGATGAGTGCCCGGTCACGGCCTCTGACAACTCCATCGGGAATACAGTCCTGTTCATAAGGACCCAGATTCTGATGCCGAGGAATACCCTGGCTCGGATACCAGATGCCAAGTTCCAGCCCGTCTGACACGACAAGATGCTGGCAACCCACAGAGCTGCCCTGTGCATGAGCAGGGCCTGTCAACAGGGTGAGGAGTGAAAGGCAGAGACAAAGGCGTAAGGCAAGCGGCATGAAAGCTGGACTCCTGAGAGGAAGAATGTCCAGAAAAGCGGGATTTAACTGAACGGCCAGCGTCATTTCGTGAATGGGCGAATGGGCGAAAGTGCAACCTGGCAAGGACGTTTTTCCAGAAGGATGTACTATGGAAGCAGCGGAGAAGCGTGGCACGGAGTCTGCTCGGCAGCAGCGCACGCCTGTACGGAATGCAGGTGTCAGTCTGTGGCAGAGGCGTCATTACGGGCTGAGAGCCGTCTGCATCGCTGCATTGGGGGGAGCGTTCTTCGGCCTTCTCGGGCCTTATGGCAGTTATCTCAATTCTGGACCTGTCTTGCGTATTCTTTATTGGGTGACATGCGCCGTGATGGGGATCGGGCTTTATGCAGGGCCTCTTTTTTTCCTGCGACATATCGGTTTCATGGCGCAGGGTATAAAATTCTGGTCCGGGGTTATCGGGCTGGTCTGTGTGCTGAGCCTGCTGCAGACGATCATGAGCCGTGATCTTGCCCTGTCGATCTGGCCTGAGCTTGCCCATCATCTCCCGGGCTGGTGGCGATGGTACGGGCAGGTATTAATGATTGCCCAGCCATGCGTTGTCTTTGTCATTTTTGGCTTGCGGCGAGGTCATCGGGTATCCGGCAAAGTTGGGGAGATTGTTCCGGCCAAAGTCGCGGAGGGGGCAAGTCCAGTCACGCTGCCGATAAGAATTGCCGATGACTATCCGCGACCGGAAACCATTCTGGCTTTGCAGATGGACGATCATTACATACGCTGCCATCAGTTTGACGGCTCGAAGCTGGTTCATGGCGTATTTCGTGAAGCCCTGTCGCGCCAGTCCGGCTGTGCCGGAATGCAGGTTCATCGTTCATGGTGGGTAGCTCGAAAGGCTCTTGTCGGCTGGGAGGGCTCGTCCAGAAGCCTGCGCCTCACCCTCGTTAACGGCATGAAAGTACCCGTGTCACGCGCCCATGTGGCGCAATTGCGCGCAGCGGGCTGGCTTGAAGAGTCCTGACCCGTCTGGTGGATCGGCTGGCCTTTTGAGCACAAAGAGCTGGAGTTGTCGTAAATCGCTACCGATCCTTGATAATCCGTTAGTGGCTCGGAGGATCAGATAAGAAAAAGGGGGCGGAATGAACCGCCCCCTTTTTCATCTGCTGTGAATAGCCCTGGCTGGATCAGCGCTTCCACCAGCCAGTTCGCGGCTTTGCCGGGGCAACTTCATCGACGTTGATCGGCTGCACTACCGGAGCCTCCTCGGTCTTTGTCTTGCCCTTTGCCGTGCGTGTTCTGGCAGAGGGGGATTTTGCCTCGACTTCCTTGGGTGCAGTGGTGCGGCCACGGCGCGGTTTCGGCGTTTTGGTTTCGGATACTGTTTCAACAGCAACCGCTACCTGGGCCTCTCCCTCGCTGAGTGTGGCAGCAACTGGTGTCTTGCGTGGACGACCGCGGCGGCGTGGGGCAGGCTTGTCAAGATCTGCCTCGGCTACAGCTACCGGTTCGGCGACGGGCGCAGAATCGGTGGAGACAGGCTCGACAGGTGCCGGTTCAGCATTCTCTGCTGCGACGGGCTTGCGACGGGGGCGAGAGCGGCTCTTGCGTCCATCGTTTTCGACTTCATGACGAGAAGTTTCCGCCAGAGGAGCGATCGGTGCGCTATGGGACTCCTGCACCTCCTCGTTTCTGGGTTCGGTCACCAGAGTGGGCTTGGGTTCCGTATTGAGCGCGGAAGGCGCACCAAGGCGGGATTCAGCCTGCTCGATCATGTCGAATATATCGAAAGAACCACCACCGAACGGATCAGCAGGAGTTGGCCCTACCCAACGGTTTTCGCGCTTTTCGACAGGGGCACGACGCTCGATGTTCTGACGATTCTCGCGTGACGTCTCTTCCTGATGGCGCTCTGGCTGAGGGCGCTCATTCTGGTTACGCTCATCCAGACCCCGTTCGTCTCGCGATACGCGACGTGTGCGCATACGACGACGTCCCGGTACGACAAGAGCTTCCGCTTCGTCCGCAGGCTGTGCCTCCTGGACTGGGGCGGCTGCGGGCAGATCACGTGCTTCGTCTTCACTGCCAGCGTCGAAGGCGTTCTCCGATTCCGTCTGGACCTCACGGTTCTCATCGGAACGACGACCATTGCGGCGGCGACGACGGCGGCGACGACGGCCTCCTTCTTCCCGGTTGCCTTCCTCACGAAAACCGTCTTCACGGTTCTCTTCCGGAATTACATTCTCGAAACCCTGTTCGATCTCGTCTTCCTGAGTAACGGCTTCAACCGTCGAAACAGAGGCCTCAGCCTCATAGACGCGAGCGGGCTGGGTTTCTGCCGGCACTTGCGGTCTGACGCGCTCGATACGCAGATCGGCAGGTGTCAGGCTGTCATCCGGATGGAAGGATACGCGCATGCGGTGGCGCTGTTCGATTTCGCCCAGCCAGTCGCGCTTGTTGTTGAGGATATAGAGGGCAATGCCCGAGGTCAGATGGACGCTGACTTCAGCAGCCTTCTGCTTCAGGCCTTCCTCATCCAGCGCGCGGAGAACATGAAGGGCTGCGCTTTCGACACCCCGTACATGGCCCGTACCCTGACAATGCGGGCAGGGGACCAGAACGGCTTCGGAAATTGACGGACGCAGGCGCTGGCGTGACATTTCCAGCAGACCGAAATGCGAGATCTGGCCGATCTGGATGCGTGCGCGATCGCTGCGCAGCGCGTCCTTGAGGCGCTTTTCGACCATGGCATTATGTTTGCGGCTTTCCATGTCGATGAAATCGATCACGACAAGTCCTGCAAGATCACGCAGGCGAAGCTGGCGGGCCACTTCGTCAGCGGCTTCCAGATTGGTGCGGACAGCCGTATCTTCAATATTGCGCTGACCGGTCGAGCGGCCAGAGTTCACGTCGATGGAGACGAGGGCTTCTGTCTGGTTGATCACCAGGTAACCGCCTGATCTCAGCTGTGCGGTAGGCGAGAAGATCGCGTCCAGATGGCCCTCGACATGATAGCGACCAAACAGACTCTGGCTCTGGTCACGCCAGAGTTTCACCTTGTTGGCATTATGCGGCATCAGAAGGCGCATGAACTCGCGTGCGTTCTTCCAGGCCGGTTCGCCGTCGATGATGATTTCTTCGATATCCTTGCTGAACAGGTCGCGAATGGCGCGCTTGATCAGATTGGCTTCTTCGTAAATCAGCGTGGGGGCAACAGAAGATAATGTGTGGTTGCGGATATCATCCCAGAGCTGAAGCAGATATTCGCAGTCGCGTGTGATTTCAGGGCCAGGGCGCTGGGCACCGGCGGTACGCACGATCATGGCCATGCCACGCGGCAGGTCCAGTTCGGCGATGATATCGCGCAGACGCTTGCGATCGCTGTCTGACGTGATCTTGCGTGATACGCCGCCGCCACGCAGGGCGTTGGGCATCAGAACGCAATAGCGACCGGCGAGCGACACATAAGTGGTGAGGGCAGCGCCCTTGTTGCCACGTTCTTCCTTGACGACCTGAACCAGCAGGATCTGGCGACGGCGGATGACTTCCTGAATCTTGTAGTTGCGCAGGAAGCGCGCCGTGCGACGCGCGGCAGCCCCTTCGTCGCCTGTGTCATGTTCGCCACCGACTGTTTCGGGACGCGCTTCGAACTCGCCCTGATCGCTGGACTCAGCGGCTTCGGTCTCGTCACCGTTCTGGTTGTCGCCTTCGTTCTCGACGCGCTCATCGGCGCGGAGATCCTCGTCCTGAAGGGCGAGCAGCTTTTCACGGTCGGCAACCGGAATCTGGAAGTAATCCGGGTGGATTTCGCTGAAGGCGAGGAAGCCGTGACGGTTGCCGCCGTAATCGACGAAGGCGGCCTGAAGGCTCGGCTCAACGCGAATTACCTTGGCGAGGTAGATATTGCCCTTGATCTGTTTCTTGGACGATGTTTCGATATCATAATCTTCGAGACGATCACCATCCATGACCACGACGCGGGTTTCTTCCGCGTGTGTGGTGTCGATCAGCATGCGCTTGTTCATATAAAGGAAAACTCCGGTCGGCCCTTGTCACATCCGGTACCAGGCCCTGTGCAGATACAGTGGCTGTTCCGGCGCGTGCGGCAGAATATCGAGGATTTTGGAAAGAAAAGGAGCCATCAGACCAGCGCTCGCGGAACAGCGTCGGACGTCGGGCAGGACCCGATCCGGTAGTTTTCCACAAAACGAGACTGGCAGATTTCATGCGGCCCCAGCGAGTTGTCATCTGCGCACCCGGCTTGAAGACTAACCTTCCTTGCAGTCCTGCGGCATGGGCCAGCGGAGTGGAGGCAGTGCTTGCAAACCATAATGACGCGTGAAGTATGGCATGAAACGGGAGCGGTACGTCGGGGAGCTACGCTCCGTCACTGGTGCCGGATCGACCGTTTCGCAATTCTTCTCCCACAGGATGACCGAAAATCCGGCCTCGTGCAAGACTCCCCATTCTGCCATGTTGACACCGCATTATGATGTCAGAAAATGCTGGATCGCCGCGCTCTATCCAAGGTCGTTCCAATGTCTGTTCCGAAACCGACCCGCCGTCAGATGACTCATCTGATTGGAGTGGCGTTGACTACCACACCCGTTCTGTCGTGCCAGGCAGCTTTTGCGCTTACCCGACACAAAGGACATGGTCAGGTGAGCCGGAAAGCTCCTGTAGTCATCGGCAATGCCACGCCGCCGAGACCTGTAATCATGCTTGACCCCGGACATGGTGGCAAAGATCCCGGCGCCATAGGGGTGAGCGGTACTTACGAGAAGCATATAGCGGCGGCGGCGGCCAAGGAACTCTATCATCAGATCAAGGCGGCAGGGCGTTACGATGTGGTCATGACGCGTGCTGATGATCATTTCATCCCGCTTGAAGGCCGTGTCGACCTTGCCCATCGGCACAAGGCGCAGCTCTTCATATCAATGCACGCCGATGCGCTGCATGATCCGGCGGTACGCGGAGCAAGTGTCTATACGCTTTCCAATGGCGCTTCTGATGCCCAGACGGCTTCTCTTGCCCAGACTGAAAACAGCGCTGACCGGTTTGCTGGCCCGGCTTTTCACGGCATGTCGTCAGAAGTGCAGAATATCCTTGCGAGTCTGGTTCACGAGGAAACCCGCAGGGGTTCTGCCCATATGGCGGCGAGCGTTGTTTCTGCCTTTCAGCCTCGCATAGGGCTTTTGCGTCATCCGGCACGTCATGCCGCTTTTGTCGTTCTGAAATCCGCAGATATTCCGTCTGTTCTGGTCGAGATGGGGTTCATGTCCAACAGGCATGACGAGGCGGCCCTGCGTCAGGCTGCTTATCGACAGCAGGTTGCGGGGGCCATGAGTGCTGCCATTGATCGCTATTTTCAGGGGGCAGGTACGAATATTGCGCGATCGGGCTAGAAAATCGTCCGGTTACGCTAGCCAAGGGGACTGTTTGTGCAGTAGTAGAATTTCCATGATCATTTCGGCCCTCTCTTTCGGCATTATGCACCGTGCGTCAGCGCATGGTGAGCCGTGCCTGGGCCTTCTTCTTCCGACGCTTCGACTTATCAGCCCCTGAGCGCATTTCGCCGCCAGCCTGTCTGGCGCGTTCAGGGGGTCCATGATGATATTGTTCAAAGCAATGAGAAGAAACAACCATGACCATTACCCATCCGTCCTTTGGTACAGTCGCTGACGATCGCGTCATTATTTTCGACACGACGTTGCGTGATGGAGAACAATCGCCCGGCTTCTCCATGAATCTCGAAGAAAAGATCCGCATGGCCAAGGCGCTCGAAGAGCTGGGTGTGGATGTGATCGAGGCCGGGTTCCCGGTTGCCTCTCCCGGTGATTTCGAAAGCGTGCAGAAAATTGCCGAAACCGTGCGTGAGGCCGTGGTCTGTGGCCTGGCCCGCAGTGGTGGCAAGCGTGATATCGAGGCGGCAGGTGAGGCTATTGCGAAAGCCCCGCGCCGGCGTATCCATAATTTTATCTCTACCTCGCCACTCCATATGAAGTACAAACTGCGTATGGAGCCGGAGACGGTGCTGGATCTGATCGCTGAGGGCAACAGGGTCTCACGTCATTTCACGGATGACGTCCAGTGGTCGGCCGAAGACGGTTCGCGTACCGAACCCGATTTCCTGTGTCGTTGCGTCGAGACCGCTATTCGCCATGGTGCAACCACCATCAATATTCCGGACACTGTCGGGTTTACGACGCCTGATGAATTGCAGGCGATCTTCACCATGCTGCGTGAGCGTGTGCCTGGCGCCGAAAAGGTCATATTCTCGACGCATAACCATAATGATCTGGGGTTGGCCGTTGCCAATACCCTTGCGGCTGTTGCCGGAGGGGCGCGTCAGATAGAATGCACCATCAACGGTATTGGTGAGCGTGCTGGCAACGCCGCTCTCGAAGAGATCGTGATGGCCATTCGCACCCGCCGCGACAGAATTCCGTTTCATAACCGAATCGAAACGCCGCGTTTGCTGAGTCTCTCCCGTCTGCTGGCCAATATTACCGGTTTTGATGTGCAGCCCAACAAGGCCATTGTCGGTCGCAATGCCTTCGCTCATGAAAGCGGGATTCATCAGGACGGCATTCTGAAGAATGCGGCCACTTATGAGATCATGACGCCTGAGAGTGTGGGCTGGAGCAAGACATCTCTGGTCCTGGGAAAACATTCAGGACGTGCGGCATTTCGCGACAAGCTGAAAGCGCTGGGTTACGATCTGCCTGATGAGAAGATCCAGGATGCTTTCGAACGTTTCAAGGTTCTTGCTGATCAGAAGAAAACGGTATTCGATGACGATATCCGTGCTCTGGTTGACGACGAGACACGCGATCATGATCGTATCCGCTTTGTCTCGCTTGAATTGCTGGCAGGTTCCAAACGACCGGCTCAGGCTGAGCTGGAACTGCTTGTTGATGGTGCAGTAAAAACAGCAAGAATTTCCGGTAATGGCCCGATTGATGCCGCGTTCAGGGCGATTGGCGAGATTTTCCCCCATGAAGCCGTGCTTGAATTGTTCTCTGTCGGTGCTGTCACCGAAGGTACTGATGCGCAAGCCAAGACAACTGTACGCCTTCAGGAGGGCGGCAAGATGGTCGATGGACAGGGTGCTGATGCGGATACGATTGTCTCGGCCGTGCGGGCTTATGTCCATGCACTGAACAAACTGCTTGTAAAGCGCACGCGCACAGAACCTGAAGCATTGCCTGTCTGAGCGGATCGCCTGGTAGAATCAGGGTTGATACCGGTTGGTATGATTCCGGACCCTGATCCTATTCGTGTGCCGTGTAATCCGGATGAGACAACCTCCCGTCCATTTGCATGGCGGAAGGTTGTCTCGTCTGGGGTAAAGCCTGTCAGATATAAGCTGCAGGACTTTTATTCAGTAGCCATTCTGGTAACCGGCATAGCCCTGTTGCGCAGGATAAGCCTGTTGTGGGTAGGCTTGCTGGGGATACGCCTGCTGTGGATACCCTTGTTGAGCAGGGTAGGCAGGCTGGGCATAGCCGGCGGGATATTGCTGCGTCGGGTACGCCTGTTGCGGGGTCTGGTTATAATAGGCACCCTGGTTGTAGTAATTGCCTTGCACACTCGGGCGGTTTGGCGTAGTCGCCGCTCCCCCTGCGGCGCCAAGCAACCCGCCCGCGAGAGCGCCGATAGCGGCGCCACGACCTCCACCCGCTACGGCACCGATCCCAGCACCGGCGCCACCACCGATCAGGGCACCTGATCCGGCGCGAGCGCCGGAGTCATATGGGCTACCGCACCCGCTCAGCAGAGCGCAAAGCCCGGCAAGTCCCAGCCCGGCAGTAAGGCGCCGCAGGGGCGCAGGGGGGAGTTGTGTCAGCATTGCGGTCTCTTGGGCTTGATGAAATCAGTAACCGGAA
The DNA here is from genome assembly GCA_018246295.1 of Papilio alexanor hazarajatica. Taxonomy (NCBI): domain Eukaryota; kingdom Metazoa; phylum Arthropoda; class Insecta; order Lepidoptera; family Papilionidae; genus Papilio; species Papilio alexanor. Next base: position 129,569 of record DWLR01000007.1, on the reverse strand, counting down.
CGCGGACGGTTCGGCGTGGTTGCGGCGCCGCCGGCTGCACCAAGTGCACCACCTGCGAGAGCGCCGATGGCTGCGCCACGTCCACCGCCTGCGAGAGCGCCAATTGCGGCACCACCGCCAGCACCAATCAGGGCACCCGAGCCTGCACGCGCGCCGGGATCATACGGGTTACCGCAGGCGCTGAGACCCAGCATGCCAAGGCAGGCTGACAGGGCAGCAAGTCTGCGCGGACGAATAAAAGAAGCACGCTCGGTCATTATCTACTATCCTACTAAAGACGTTCTACCTGCCTGAACGAGGCGGTATTTAACGAGTTTCCTCATGCCACCAGCTCGTGATCAGGTTACAAGATTCAATTTCCTGATCAGGCGCGTTCGAAGCGTGGCGTCACCATGGCTAGTTTGGGATGCTTTGTAACCAAGCGTAACCCCCTGCGATTGCCTTCGGGGTGCACATTTCCGTGCGGGGTATTTTTGGCATTAAACTGGAATTTTCCCTGATCGGGTCTTGCTCCACAATCATTGCCCCGGTAAGCCCAGCGCCAGAATATCTCGCGTCACGCTTCTCTCTTCTTCCGGTTCCCTCATTCCGTATTTTACGGGGCGCCGTGCAGAACGGGGCAGAGTGCAACCCGCGCGCGCAAATCTTTCGGCCAGGAGGCTTGAATGTTCTCACGTCTGCTGGGTCTCATGTCGGCAGACATGGCTATTGACCTCGGCACCGCCAATACACTCGTTTACGTCAAGGGACGTGGTATTGTTCTTGACGAGCCTTCTGTTGTTGCCATCGCCGATGTGCGCGGCAAGAAACAGGTTCTGGCGGTTGGCGATGAAGCCAAGCTGATGGTTGGGCGTACCCCGGGCAATATCACGGCCATTCGCCCCCTGCGCGATGGCGTGATTGCTGATTTCGAGGTGGCGGAAGAAATGATCAAGCATTTCATCCGCAAGGTTCACAATCGCCGCGCCTTTGCCAGCCCGCAGATCATCGTCTGCGTGCCTTCGGGTTCCACAGCTGTCGAACGTCGTGCTATTCAGGAAAGTGCGGAAAGCGCAGGTGCGCGCAAGGTCATGCTGATTGAAGAGCCCATGGCAGCCGCGATAGGAGCCGGTTTGCCGGTTACCGAACCCTCGGGCAGCATGATCGTCGATATTGGCGGCGGCACCACAGAAGTGGCGGTCATTTCCCTTGGTGGTATTGTCTACGCTCGCTCGGTACGGGTGGGTGGCGACAAGATGGATGACGCCATCATTTCCTATATCCGCAAAACCTTTAACCTGCTGATCGGTGAAAGCTCGGCAGAGCGTGTCAAGATGGAAATCGGTTCTGCCTGCCTGCCGGATGATCCGCGTGATCCAGGCCCGGTCAAGGAAGTGAAGGGGCGTGATCTCGTCAATGGTGTTCCACGCGAGGTTCTGGTGAGTCAGGCCCAAGTGGCGGAAAGCCTTGCTGAACCAGTGCAGCAGATTGTTGATGCCGTGACCACGGCGCTGGAGAACACGCCGCCGGAGCTTGCAGCCGATATCGTCGACAAGGGGATTGTGCTGACCGGTGGTGGGGCCTTGCTCTATCGCCTCGATGACGTGCTGCGTACCGCAACCGGCCTGCCGGTGACGGTGGGTGAGTCGCCGCTCTCCTGCGTGGCACTTGGTACGGGACGTGCGCTTGAAGAGATGCGCCGCCTGCGGAATGTCCTGATCTCGATGTACTGATAGCCAGGGAGCATCCGGCTGATGCTGTCGATTCAGGGGCGACACGCACTCGCAAAGCTGATGCTGCCGTTTTTCTTCGTGCTGGCAATCGGTCTGATCATGCTCGGTCTGACCCGTCGCCCGGACGTGGATCACCTGCGCATGAAGCTGGCTGACGGGCTTGCTCCCGCCTATCAGCTGATGGCAACCCCTGAGACGGCATTTGCCCGGCTTCGTCAGACCGTTACGGGGCTGAGCGATGTTGCCGGGGAAAATGCCCGCTTGCGGGCTGAAAACCAGAAACTCCGCCGCTGGTATGATGTGGCCGTCGCGCTTGCCGACGAGAATGCCCAGCTCAAAGCCAGTCTTCACTGGATTCCGGATAACGCGCCGAATTTCGTCAGTGGTCATGCGCTGCGTGATGCTGGCGGGCTCTATGGGCGTTCTGTCCTCCTCGCCGTGGGGGATGGGCATGGCATTGTACCAGGGGATGTTGCTCTTGATGCGTCAGGTTTGCTTGGACGTGTAACGGAAACAGGCGCACGCACCGTACGCATTCTGATGATCAATGATGATGCCAGCCGCATACCAGTCATGCTGACTGCCTCACGTGGCAATGCCATCATGGCTGGCGATGGCTCTCCATATCCCAGATTGATCTATTATGCGCAGGACAATCGTCCTGTAGAGGGAGAGCGTGTTGTTACAGGTGAGCAGCCCGCTCCCGAGGGGCACGTACATGGCGCCTTTGCCGGTATGCCAGGCGGGCTGATCGTGGGAACGGTGCACTATCTGCGTCCCGGCACGCCTGTCGTTGTGCCTGAGGCTTCACTCGATCATCCGGATATCATTCGCGTCTTCGACTATACCAGTGCTGATCATGCCGGGCCCGATGCACCAGGCCGTGTCAGATTGATGCCACCCATGCCCGTTGCTCCGGAGCTGCCTTTTGTGCCTTTCCAGAAGCCGATGAAGGGGCAGGGCTAGTTCATGGTCGGTCATCGCCACTCTCCCGACATCCACCCGGGCATCGCGCCGCGGCCTACCCTGCGCCGGCGCCTTGATCAGCTCATGCGCGCGCTCCTGCCTTCGCTTTTTATTGTGTTGAGCGCGTTGCTTCTGTCTGCAGGGCTCGGGATCCCTGGTCAGAACGAGCTCTGTTTTGGCATCGCGGCGAGTACGGTTTTCTTCTGGTCGGCGCACAGACCGCAATCCATGACGCCTTTCATGACATTCTGCGTCGGACTGGTTTGTGAGGCGCTGAGTTTCGGACCGCCTGGCGTCTTCCTGTTTTCCCTCCTCGTGTTTCACGGTGTCGCTCATTTGTGGCGTTACGGCCTTAGTCGCATCAGCTTCCTTTTCGGCTGGGCCTTGCTGGGCGGGCTTGTACTTGTTTTATCGTTGTTTGGATGGATCATCACGTGTATCGGGACGTTGGCAATGATGTCTCCGGTGCCGAGTCTCTTTCAGGCGGCGGTGACAATTGGTATCTATCCGACATTGAGCGCCCTGTTTGCCTGGGCGCGTCGCACGGTGGCAGACCCTGAACAAGCCTGAAGGCCCGGTTTCGAGCATGATGTTCCGTTGCAGCGTAATGCTTACTGATGGACGCCTGACAGGCGAACGTGCAGCCATGGCCGAAATCCGGTACGGGAATGCCTGCGTTCGATGAAATTCAGACGCGGCAAATCCTCCCGATCCCATAATCCGTCCCGCATGCGTGCCAAGCGCGAAGAGATTACGCCTTCACGCGGTGTCTTTACCCGGCGTGCACTGCTGGTGCTGGCTACCCAGGCTGGCGTGCTCGGTGTGCTGGGCAAGAAGCTCTATGACCTTCAGGTGCATGAAGGCGATCATCTGCGTGACCTCGCGGCACGCAATCGCACAAGCAAGCGTCTGCTTGCGCCTGCCCGAGGGCAGATCGTTGATCGCTTTGGCTTGCAGCTTGCCGGTAACAAGGTGAACTGGCGTGCTCTTCTCATGCCTGAGGAGACGACTGATATTCATGCGACAATCGCGCGTTTCGGTCAGATCATTGCGCTGGATGAGCGTGATCATGCCCGTATCGAGCGCGATCTCCGTCATATACGGAAATATGTCCCAGTCTCCCTCAAGGATTTCCTGAGCTGGGACGATATGGCGCGTATCGAGCTCAACGCACCAAGTCTCCCTGGTGTGCTGGTTGATGTCGGCACCACACGGCTTTATCCTTACGGTTCGCAGCTGGCTCATATTGTCGGCTATGTGGCGCCGCCGAACGAGCGTGACGTTGCTGCAACCCCGATGATGGCCCTGCCCGGTATGCGTGCCGGTCGTGCCGGAATTGAGCAGACCCAGGATCTGCTTTTGCGTGGCGAGCCCGGTTCGGTCGAAATGGAAGTGAATTCCAGAGGCCGTGTCATGGGTGAGATGGACCGTATTGACGGTCAGCAGGGCGATGAGGTGGTACTGACCATCGATGCCGGGTTGCAGCAGATGGTGCTCAATCGCATAGGCGCTCAGGCGGCAAGCGTGGTCGTGATGGATTGTCGTAACGGTGAAGTTCTGGCCATGGTCAGTACTCCCTCTTTCGATCCGTCACTTTTCGATTCAGGTGTGAGCCATGCCCAATGGATCGAATGGACCAATAACGTTCGTACACCCCTCATCAACAAAACGGTTGCCGGTGTCTATCCTCCCGGTTCCACGTTCAAACCTGCTGTCGCCCTTGCCGCATTGAAGTCGGGTCTGATCAGTGCCGAGGATCGTTTTACCTGCCCCGGTTATTACGACATGGGCGGGGTGCGTTTTCACTGCTGGTCCCGCTGGGGGCACGGCAGCATTACCATGCAGCAGGCCCTCAAATACAGCTGTGACGTCTATTTCTATCTGGCGGCGCGCAAGATCGGTATGGAGCCGATCAAGACCATGGCCAATGATTTTGGTCTGGGCACCAGGCTCGATATTGAATTGCCTCACATCCGCGCCGGTGTCATCCCGACCCCGGAATGGCGGCAGAAACACGGGTTCCACTGGAATGGCGGGGATACGGTCAATGCCGGTATCGGCCAGGGCTTCGTTCAGGTAACACCTCTTGAACTGGCCACCTATGTCTCGCGCATTGCCTCCGGACGCAATGTCACCCCCCATCTGGTGCGCAAGGTCAATGAGCGCAGTTCAGAGCATACGCCGCTTGATGCTGCGCCGGCACTGGACATTACCGAGGCTCATCTGTCCGTCATTCGTCAGGGGATGTTTGATGTGGTCAATGCACCGCATGGAACAGCACCCAAGGCCAGACTCAGCCTTCCGGATGTCGCGCTGGCGGGCAAGACAGGTTCGGCACAGGTGCGACGGGTCTCACGTGCCCTGCGTGAAAGCGGACATTTCAACTCGATGAATTTGCCCTGGGAGGAGCGTCCGCACGCCCTCTTCATCTGCTTTGCGCCTTATGACGCTCCACGCTACGCAATTGCGGTTGTCATCGAGCACGGAAATGGCGGTGCCGATGCCGCGGCCCCGCTGGCGCGTGATATCATGACCGATACATTGTTGCGTGATCCGGTCAATCACGACCATGTTCCCGGTCAGGCCGTCGCGGACGCCGAATAGTGAACTGGCAAAAACGTCTCTGGCGTCCGGAGCCGAGTTTCCGGCTTCTGGGCAAGCTGCTTCAGATCAACTGGCTTTATGTACTGCTGATCTGTGTTCTTGCTGGTGTCGGTTATCTTGCGCTGTATTCTGCGGGTGGCGGGTCGGCTGCGCCTTTTGCACGTCCCCAGATCGTGCGTTTCGGTTTCGGTCTGGTGATGATGATCACGGTGGCGCTGACCAGTCCGCGCCTGCTGCGCCTGTTCTCCATTCCGATCTATCTGGTATCGGTGACGCTTCTCGCTCTGGTTCTCCATATGGGCCATGTGGGCAAGGGTGCTGAACGCTGGATCAATCTGGCTGGGGTGCAGTTCCAGCCCTCCGAATTTGCGAAGATTGCGCTGGTCCTCATACTGGCGAGCTGGTTCCACCGGATCGACACCAAACGTATGGGTAATCCGCTGAGGTTGATACCGCCTGCATTGCTGACGCTGATCCCGGTCGGCCTTGTACTCAAGGAACCCAATCTGGGCACGGCAGTCATTATCGGGCTGATAGGCGCCACCATGTTCTTTGCCGCTGGCATGCGCCTGTGGCAGATCGCCCTGCTCGTTGCGCCTGTGCCGTTTCTGGGCAAGTTTGTCTATGCCCATCTGCATGACTACCAGAAGGCGCGAATTGATACCTTTCTGCATCCTGAGCACGATCCTCTCGGGGCAGGGTACAATATCATCCAGTCCAAGATCGCGCTTGGTTCTGGGGGGATGTGGGGAGAGGGCTATCTGCGCGGTACGCAGGGGCAACTGAACTTCCTGCCTGAAAAACAGACTGACTTCATTTTTACCATGATCGGTGAGGAATGGGGGTATGCTGGCGCCGTATCCGTAATCGGATTACTGGCATTGCTGGTTGTGGGGGGCATGCTGATGGCCATGCGAAGCCGCAACCAGTTCGGGCGGCTTCTGGCTCTGGGTATCTCGGTCGATTTTTTCCTTTATTGCGCCGTCAATCTGTCGATGGTCATGGGGGTGATCCCTGTTGGCGGTGTGCCTTTGCCGCTCATTTCCTATGGTGGTTCGGCCATGCTGACGATGATGTTCGGCTTTGGTCTGCTGCTTTCCGCCTGGGTGCATCGCAATGACCCCGATCTGCCCGCGCCACGCAAGGACCTGTGACAGCCTTTTTCCGGGAGGCGGATTACAGGACTGCTCTGTCTTGCAAGTGTATCAGCGTTCTTCTGGCAAGTGTTGTGAGCGAAGCAACGTGCAGAAGGCCTGCTCGGCGGGTGAGAGACTTCGTTCGCCACGGGCAAGGGTAAAATGACGGTCCGGAAAAGCGATGGAAACGGGACAGAGAAGTCCGTTTTCAATCAGTCCCGAAACCACGCTTGCCGAGAGTACCGTGGCGGCAAGGCCTGTGCTGATCATGGTGGCTATGGCTTCGTTCGAGGTCAGCTCCATGACAATATCAAGGCTTTCAGGAGGAATTCCCCAGGAGCACAGAGCGGTTTCAAAGCTTGCTCTGGTACCGGAGCCTTTTTCTCTCAGTATCCAGGGTGTCTTATGAAGTTCGGTCGTGCCCGGTACTTTTGCAGCCCAGGGATGATCCGGGCTTACAACGAGAAGGAGTTGATCGCGTGCAAGCCTCTCCGTGCAGAGTGATGCAAGGCTGGCGCTGCCCTCAATCAATCCGAACCCAATCGTGCCGTCACCAAGTCGGGCGCAGATCTCGTCTGTATTACTGATTGTCATGCCGAGCTTCACATCGGGGTAGAGAGCGGCGAAGTGGTTGAGACGTGCTGGCAGCCAGTAACTGGCCAGAGTCTGACTGGCCCAGACATGAAGACTGCCTGCCCGCAGACCACCCAGCTCTTCCAGACACTCCCGGGCTGCAAGGGCACGCGCCTGTACTGCGCGCGCCTCCTGCAGAAAGACGCGTCCTGTATCTGTCAGAAGAATGCGACGGCCGATCCGGTCGAATAATCTGACCCCGAAGCTGTTTTCCAGCGTCATGATGGCATGGCTGACAGCGGACTGGGACAGGGCAAGGGCTTCTGAAGCCTGGGTCATATGCTGTCGGTCGGCAACAGCGATGAAAATGCGAAGCTGTTCGAGAGTCACGATGGCAATACGCCCAGAAGCGACAGTAATATGGCGGCGACCAGAAGGGACAGGAACAGGCAGAAAAGACCCTCAAGCCCGTTCAGTGTAATCTCTCTTGGTTCTTCTGCCGAAAGAGCTTCCTTTACCTTGCGAAAACGCCACCAGCTTGCTGGCAGGAGTATCAGTCCGGCGCATATCGTCAGAACGCCGATCCATGCAGAAGATCCGGGAAGAGTGGGCATGGCTTCGTGATGTTCAGAACTGATCAGCCGAAGGAAGATATTGAATTTGGCCAGCATGCAGCCGATTGCCACCATGGCAAGCGCAGTGCGTACCCAGGCAAGAAAGGTGCGTTCATTGGCGGCGTGATCGGTATAGCGGCTAATCATGCACACAGATCCTGCAACTGAATTCGGGTCAGGCGCCCATTGAGCAATCGGGCGAGATCATAGGCCTGACTGCGTATTTCAGGAATGGCTATCGACTCGAATAACGTGCCCTGACGCGCGGGGCCAAGTGTGTAAAGCGGCAACCGGGCCTTGTTGTCTTCTCCAAGGAGTTGTCCGTCATCCGTTGTGTCCAGTCCTGCGCCTCCCTGCCCGGGACGGGCCAGCCCTCTGGCGAACAGATCGTGCAGCAGGGGAGAATCCACCCGGTCATAATGCAGGTTCGGCCCCGTGCAATTGAGAACATGGGCAACCTCGAACCTGTCGATACGATCCCCATGCCTGACCATGACACGCAATCCATCAGTCATGGCCTCTATTTCTTGCAGATGCCCGGCATGAAGGGAAAGCGAGCCATTCGCCAGCCCGGCATCAAGCGCTTCGGCGATGCGTGGTGCCATACGATGCCGCACGACGTCCCAGCGGCGTTGCAGATGCCGACGGAACCGCGCTTTTTCTTCCTGTGGCAGATCAGTCCAGAGCTGGTTTGTGACGGGGCGCAGGCTGTCGATGCAGGCCCGCCAGGGAATACCGCGCTTCATCATGGCATTGAACTGATGGAGATAGGCGGTACAGCGCGGCACACAGCTTCCGGGCGTGATGACGGGAGTATCCAGCTTTGGCGTGGCGTCATGACGCTGCGGCAGACGGGCATGGCGTGACACGATCATTATCCTGCCGGTGTGACCAGCTGCCCGGAGCTGCATGATCTGATCAACAGCCGTCAGGCCGCTCCCGATCAGAAGCACAGGATCGGTCGATGCAATGGCATCAGGAACATGACTGTCCCAGACCTGATGATGGTAATGCCGGTTGTGAACCAGTTCAGTCGAGAGGCCGGGAAGGAGCGGCGGAGAAAAATGCCCGAGCGCCAGCACAACCTGACGCGCGCTCAGGCAGCGTCCGTCTTCAAGCCGGAGTGTGATAATATCGTTGTCCGGCATACAGGACATGACACGGGTTCTTGCACGAAGCGGGGCGGCCTGACGAAACAGATCCTGAAGATAAAGCCCGTATATTGCTCTGGGAATGAAGGCATCCCTGTCGATAGCGGGGTCAATCTTTTTTTGGAGCCACTCTGTGAAATGCCGGCAGTCATCTGCCAGTGCGCTCATACCGCTGGCGGGGACATTAAGCAGATTGTCGATACTGCGCGTCCTGTAAGCCAGACCAAGGGCGGGTTGCTGGGTCGGGTCGATTACAACGCAGTTGCGGTCATGACGATGGCGCAAGTTCCAGGCCAGTAATGTGGCGCTGGCTCCAGCACCAATGATCGCGGTATCGTGGATTTCTGACATGATCTGCCTCGTTTTTCTCACTGGGACAGAGTATCAGGGGGAAACGGATATCAATCCAATTGATTGATATACTCGAAACAATCGATAAAACAGATCACTCGTCCTGAAGGCTGGATATCAGCCAAAGCGGAACCCGGACAGGGATTTGCCCATGACGGTCGCTGTGAAATCAAGATGGGCTGCCTCACCTGAGGCTGCTCCGGCCACTACCATGAGCGGTAGAAGATGCTCCTCACGCGGGTGAGCCATACGGGAGGCAGGAGAGTGATGCCAGTTTCGCAAGGCGTGTTCGCGCTGTGAGGGGTCGCGCATCGCATTTTGTAACCAGCGGTCGAACGTCCGTGCTGCGTGGTCTGCATCGCCTCCTGAAAAGAAGCCGCTTATGTTATGGTAGGATTGTCCACTACCGATAATCAGTATGTTTTCAGTCCGAAGCGGGGTGAGGGCGCGACCAAGGGCAAGATGAAATTCCGGGTCGAGATCCTGCTGGAGCGAGAGTTGCACAACCGGGATATCCGCATCGGGAAAAGCGACCTTGAGCGGTACGAACACACCGTGATCCCAGCCGCGCGTTATTTCACGCGTGTTTCTGATCCCGGCCTGGTCGAGCAGGGTGCTGATACGTGCTGCCAGACGGGGGGATCCCGGAGAGGGCCAGTCCAGCGCATAGGTATGAGCTGGAAATCCGCCATAATCATACAGGAGCGAGGGTGACGCGCCGAAATGGATGCTTGGCACGGTCTCTTCCCAATGGCCTGAAATAACCAGAAGCGCATCAGGCCGCCTCGGCAGGCGTGATGCGAACCCCGCAAGATAGGTTTCAAGCGGCGCCCAGGCCCGGCGCATCGGGCCCGGTTCAAGAAAGAAGCATGGCCCACCGCCATGATTGACAAAGAAGCTCGGCTGCATGGTTGAGAGCCTATAATGTCTCTGCTTGCATGCGTAGAAAAAAGTGACGCTCGCTTTCTGTCGTGGCGACAAGAGCAAACGGCAGTCTTCTTCATGCGATCATATGATGGATTGATCGAAAATTCTTTTTGAGTGTGGTGGTCTGTGTGCCACGCTGAGCGCCGTTTTGCAGGAGGAAACGATGCGTGCATTGTCTCTGCTCGGCCTTGTGGCTTTTACAGGCATGTTTTTGATTTCAGGAGCTGTCGCCCGCAGGCAGGGTTTTTCTACTGTTCTGCCCTTGCAGGTGAACGTCCCGGTCGAAGTGACGCCCGATTACCCGGTAACCTCTGCAGGAAAAACAAAGGATGGCTGGGAGCCTGCCCCTCTGCCTCATGCCATGTCGCCTCCACAGCTGCGTCGTACCACCGCCGGAAAGATTGTGGATTTTGCAAAGCGCTTTCTGCCGGGTGAAGGGGGTGCTTCCGGTCATGACCTGGTGACAGGGGCTTCCATAGCTGCGTTTGGAACGGCCTATCAGAATGGCAGCCTTGTCAGCCATGGGCTTGCCCCACCGGGTGAAACGGTGGGGCGCTGAGCCTCAGCCTTCGATCTGGCTGAAATCGGCGATTTCGGTCAGGGTCTCTCCGATCTGCGCCAGTAGGCGCAGGCGGTTGAGACGACGGGCGGGATCGGGATCGTTTACCGTCACGACTTCGAAGAACCGGTCGAGCACGGGGCGCAGAGACGCTGCCGCGATCATCGCCTCGGCAAATCGTTCCTGCCCAAGTGAGGCGTGAATTGCTGTCTGCGCCGAGGCGAGTGCCTCGCCAAGCGCGCGCTCCTCGTCCTGCACGTAGAGCGCGCTGTCAGGCGCGCCCTGATGCGGGCCGTCCTTGCGGTTTTCGATGCGCAGGATATTGGCCGCGCGCTTGCCTGCCGCCAGCAGATTGCGCCCGTCATCCGTACCGACCATCTCTGCAAGTGCTGTTGTGCGGGCCAGCAGACGCACCAGATCGCCATCCAGTCCACCGGCCAGCACGGCGGCCAGAACGTCGTGGCGTTCGCCTTCGCTGCGTAATTGAACGCGCAGGCGTTCAGCCAGAAAGCCCGGCAATGCCGCGAGTTCTCCGCCTTCACGCAGATTTACCGGCAGGTTCTGCGCAGCCTGGGCGATCAGCGCCGTCAGATCGAGACGCAGCCCGTTGTCGCGAATGATGCGAATAATGCCCAATGCCGCACGGCGGAGCGCATAGGGGTCTCCCGATCCGCTCGGCGTTTCGCCCATGGCAAAGAAGGCTGTCAGCAGATCCAGACGATCGGCCAACGCTACAGCGACCGAGACCGGGGCGCGTGGCGTCTCGTCATTCAGACCGCGTGGCATGTAATGCTCTGCCACAGCGTCAGAAACGGCATCGCCTTCATTGTCATGTCGGGCATAATAGCCACCCATCACACCCTGAAGCTCGGGGAATTCCCCGACCATGCCCGTCGTGAGATCGGCTTTTGCCAAAAGGGCAGCGCGCCGCGCCCGGTTTTGCGCCGTGTCATCCAGCCCCATAGCCTGAGCCACGATACCGGCAAGCGCCACGATGCGCTGAACGCGTGCACCCTGACTACCAAGTCTGGCATGGAAGGTTACAGCATCGAGTGCGGCCACGCGCTCGGCCAGTTTCGTCTTGCGGTCGAGGTCCCAGAAATGGCGGGCATCAGCAAAACGCGCGCGCAGGACGCGCTCATTGCCAGCAATGGTCAGCGCACCGCCATCGGCAAAATCCATATTCGCGATGAAGGCGAAATGCGGGGCGGCCTTGCCGTCTGCAGTGCGCAGCGCGAAATAACGCTGATTGATGCGCATGGAGACCTGCATCACTTCAGGCGGCAGATCCATATAGGCGTCGTCGATACGGCCCAGAAGAGCGACCGGCCATTCGGCCAGACCCGACACTTCCTCGACCAGCTTGTCATCCTGCACGAGTGTCAGACCGGCCTTGTCTGCCTGGGCCTGCAACCCGTCGCGAATGATCGACAGGCGCTGCGCCGGGTCAAGCACGATCTTGCGGGTGAACAGCTCGCTTTTGAGCTGTTCGAAAGAAGTCACGTCGAAAGCTTCCGGCGCCATGAAGCGATGGCCAGTAGTCTGCGTGCCAGAAACGAGCCCATGAGCATCGTCATTTTCGGTCGCCAGGCTGAAGGGCACGAGCGCATCATCAAGCAGGCAGATCACGCGGCGCAGCGGGCGCACCCAGGTAAAGGCGCTGCCATGGCCCCAGCGCATGGATTTCGGCCAGGGAAAGCGCCAGAGCAGGGCCGGGATGGTTTCGGCAATCTGCTGCGCGGCGCCGATGGCGGGCAGCGTGCGATTGAGCACCCAGAAGCCGTTTTCCAGCACAAGCGCGTCGCGTTCGGCGCCATGCTTGCGCAGAAATCCGGCCAGTGCCTGTTCGGGCGCGGTCTCGCGGGGACCACGTTCAGATTGGGTGGATTCAGCGATCTGTTCGTCAATCTGCAGACTGAGGCCGATCCGTCTGGCGCCCCAGAACGGTGTGACTTTACGCGGTGAAAGCGTTGCCAGAGTTTCGGAAACCAGACGCGCCAGATCCTGACTGGCGCTTTCCTGCATACGGGCAGGAATTTCCTCGCAATCGAGAACGAGAAGGAATTCGGCCATTATTTCGACTCCTCGTCGCCAGCAAGCCAGGTTTCGCAGCACAGCTTTGCGAGGGTACGCACGCGGCCGATATAGGAAGCGCGCTCGGATACCGAGATGACACCGCGTGAATCGAGCAGGTTGAACAGATGGCTCGCCTTGACGCACTGGTCATAGGCGGGCTGGGCCACGCCAGCTTCTGCCAGACGCACGGATTCCGCTTCGGCATCGCGGAAATGGCGCATCAGCATATCAGTATCGGCCAGCTCGAAATTATGACGCGAATAATCCTGCTCGGCACGCAGGAAGACATCGCCATATTTGAGACCCTGACCATTGAAATCGAGGTCGTAGACGTTCTCGACGCCTTGCACATACATGGCCAGGCGCTCGAGCCCGTAGGTCAGCTCGGTCGAGGGCATGACAGTCGGAATGCCGCCGACCTGTTGGAAATAGGTGAACTGCGTCACTTCCATCCCGTCGCACCAGACTTCCCAGCCCAGCCCCCAGGCGCCGATGGTCGGGTTTTCCCAGTCATCCTCGACAAAGCGGATATCGTGCTTTTCCGGGTCGATGCCGATGGCACGATAACTGTCGAGCAGCAGGCGCTGGCTGTCTTCCGGCGTCGGCTTGAGCAGGACCTGATACTGGTAATAATGCTGGAGCCGGTTCGGGTTTTCACCATAGCGTCCGTCTGACGGCCGGCGGCAGGGCTGCACATAGGCGGCCTTCCACGGCTTGCGCCCCAATGCCCGCAGCGTTGTATGCGGCGAGAGCGTACCCGCACCCAGTTCGGTATCATAGGGCTGAAGCAGGGCGCAGCCTTGTGCCGACCAGAACTGATGCAGGCGCAGGATCAGATCCTGAAAGGAAAGGGGGCGTCCGCCGTTTTCGGGCAAGGGGGTCAAGGATCGAGGCTCCGGTCTTGTTCAGTCGATCCGTTCTACCCTGTGGAAGGAAACAAGCCAATCGCGGCTGGTCACAAGAGTTTGTAGAGTCTCTCTTGCCCGATTTTTCCGGTCGTCAAATTCAGGGAGGATTGTATCGTCCTGGTTGCCACTAGGTCTCTGGCAGGAAACGTAAAGCACCGTTTGGCCGATAAAAATCAAGCGGCCCGGTCTGTTGTTCATAGCTGATGTGAAACCGGATTGCCGCCGCATGTTGTCTTTTGCGTGAAATACGTTCATTTGACGAATATCTCCTGAGCATCATCACGATATCGCTCGGGATAGAAACCTCGCTTCTCGTCTGTCGGGTCCATCTGCAGAATGTAATCTGCAGCCTGCCTGAGTTCGTTTTTATGGATCAGGTCAGATAATTTTCTGCCTTCAGACGTGCCGAGATAATCAATTCCTCTTGCAAATCCAAGATCGACAAGCACTGTTTTCGCGCCGCGTGACAAGACTGAGAACGAGCCGGATCCGTACAGATTGTCATAGGTATTTATGATATGATTGGCCTTGTAATCATAAACTTTGGCTGACAGGAATTCGGCTTCATATCGCGATAATGAGAGGGGATGTTTGTCCAGCCATTGCTGTGCCTTTGTCCCCTGCAAACCTTTGGTCCCCGGCGAAGGTGCAAACAACACGGCGGGGATTTTCGCCAAGAGAAAATCCGGAATGCCGATTTTTCTCATTTCTGCTTTGGTAAACTGGCTCAGATCGACGCCATGACCGATGGTGACGCCAGCATGCTGGTTCAGCGTCGTGTCATAGTGAGAACTGTCTGGTGCAGTATCATCCTGAGCTTCTTCAGCTCTGAGCACCGTGATGTTTGACAGAAAGAGAATTGTCAAAGTCATGGCGATTATTTTGAATGCAGGTTTCATTATTGTTGATCTCGTATCGCAAGAAGCTTCCTCAAAGCAGTTCGTATGAAAAATTTCCATACGAACTGTGCTTCAAAGCGTATGAGCTGCCCGAAGACAGATTTTTTTGAGTGCGTTTGAGAGCCCGGCAGAACGAGACTGCCCACCTCATTACTTGTTTGAAGTTATTGCGCGTATCTCCAGACTATTTTCGAATTGGAGATAGTTCTGCCCAGAATTATCTGATCAGGAGCAGGTCAGTTCCTTGCGGACGATCTCGGCGCCGGCGGCCAGCGCCTTGAGCTTGCCTCTGGCCACAGTGCGTGAGAGCGGGGCCATGCCGCAATTGGTGCAGGGGCAGAGATTTTCCGCGTCGACGAATTGCAGTGCCTTGCGCAGTGTTGCGGCAACTTCTTCCGGTGTCTCGATCCGGTTGCTGGCCACATCGATCGCGCCCACCATCACCTTCTTGCCACGCAGCAATTCGATCAGTTCCATCGGCACATGCGAGTTCTGGCATTCAAGTGAAACCATATCGATCGCCGAGGCCTGAAGTCTGGGGAAGGTGCGCTCATACTGGCGCCACTCATGGCCGAGCGTCTTCTTCCAGTCCGTATTGGCCTTGATGCCGTAACCGTAGCAGATATGCACGGCGGTCTGGCATTTGAGCCCTTCAATGGCGCGCTCGAGTGTGGCGATGCCCCAGTCGTTCACTTCATCGAAAAACACATTGAACGCAGGCTCGTCGAACTGGATGATATCGACACCGGCCTGTTCCAGCTCCTTCGCCTCTGCGTTGAGAATGGCGGCAAATTCCCAGGCCAGCTTCTCGCGGCTCTTGTAATGGGCATCATAGAGCGTATCGATCATCGTCATGGGGCCAGGGAGCGCCCATTTGATAGGGGCCTTTGTCTGCTGGCGCAGGAATTTCGCGTCTTCGACAAAAACAGGCTTCTCGCGTGCGACGGCACTTACAACGGTCGGTACACTGGCCTCGTAGCGGTTGCGGATCGTGACCGTCTCGCGCTTCTCAAAATCCACGCCAGCAAGATGCTCGATGAAGGTCGTCACGAAATGCTGGCGTGTCTGCTCGCCATCGCTGACAATATCGACCCCGGCAACCTGCTGCTCGAGCAGCGAGACTTTCAGCGCGTCCTGCTTCGCCTCGATCAGGGCATCCCCTTCCATCTTCCAGGGAGACCAGAGTTTTTCCGGCTCGGCGAGCCATGAGGGTTTTGGCAGGCTGCCCGCAGTGGCGGTGGGAAGGAGCTTGATCATAGGTGTGACGTTCCGGAAAAGAAGGATCAGTGTTCGGTCGAGGGAGTCAGGCTGCGCGCCGGGTTACCCATTGCTCGAGAAAGGCGCGGTGAGGGGCGATGAAATGTTCACCCGCAAATTGGCCCTGCTCGATGGCAAGGCGCGTACGCTCCTCGCGGTCGTAGATGATACGCGTGTTTGAATAGTCGCTCTGTCTGAGGCTGGGCCTGTACTGAGCGGCCGCCGCAGAATTCGCATTGTAGATTTCAGGACGGTAAATGCGCTGAAAGGTTTCCATCGTGCTGATTGTGCTGATCAGTTCGAGCGGGGTGTAGTCATTCAGCAAATCGCCGAAGAAATAGAAGGCCAGAGGCGCCTTCGCGCCAGGCGGCATGAAGTAACGGACCTGCATGCCCATCCGGCCGAAATAACGCTCGGTCAGTGAAGCCTGATCGGGCGTATATTCGACTCCCAGCACGGGATGCCGGTTGGTGGTGCGTGTATAGATCCTGTTTTCTGATACGCTCAGGCAGATCACCGGGGGTTTTCTGAAATGATCCTGATAGCTCTTCGAGGCAATGAAGGCCTGAAAGAGGCTGCCATGCAGCACACCGAAATCTTCCGGAACGGAGAACCCGTCACGCCCGCGATTATGCTCGGGCAAAACCACGCTGAAATCATAGTCGCGCACATAGGATGAGAAATTATTGCCCATGATGCCGTCGAGGTGCTTGCCTGTAGTGCGGTCAAATATGGTCGTCTGGAGCAACTCGATCGCCGGAAAGCTTTCGCGTGAGCCTGCAACAGTCATTTCGATGGAAACGATATCAAGCGAAAGCGTGTAGCGTGTCCCATCAGGGTTGTCCCATTCCGCGAGATTGTTAAACCGCTGATCAATCATCTGCAGGGCTGCGCGCAGATTGTCCTGACGGGACTCTCCTCTTGCAAGATTGGCGAAATTGGTGGTCAGCCTGGTGCCGGGAGCGGGAGCGTAATGCTCGTCAAAGCGCAGCCGTTTAACCGTAAAAGCGAAATCGTTGGTCATGGGGGGCGGGTATCCCGTTCTGGATCCTGTTTTCCGCGCCACGTTCTTCGTGCCGCCGCGCGGTGCGAGCGAGCCCCGTTTATCCAGCACAGCCATGCATGAACACAAATGATTATATATCGTTATAACATGACTTTTTGTCATGTTCTGGATGGGGTGCCCGGCCCTAGATCTCGACAGTTGCTGCAAGCCGGATAAAGCCATCCAGATAAGATGGGGCCAGGCCCGCGCGATGCCCCAGATGGATGGATTTGAGAATGCCATCTCCGATCCGGATACCTTTTACGCCTTTTACCTTGCGGAGCAGCCAGTCCGGGGTGGCGCTCACGGCGCGACCCGAGGCCACCAGGCGCAACATCAGATCGGTCGTCTCGACTGTGCGGTGACGATGTGGTGCGGCGTGAGCGGGAACAAGAAAGCGCGTGTAGATATCGAGCCGTTCGCGTGAGACGGGGTAGGTAATCAGCGTTTCGGTCGCGAGATCCTTGGGGTCGATATGATGCTTCTGTGCCAGAGGGTGCGTCTCGGCCACCGCAAGAACGAGCTCGTAATCAAAAACAGGCGTGAACAGGAGTTCCGGGCGCTCCATAGGGTCCGGGGTCACGAGAATATCGATCTCGTGCCCGAGCAGTGCCGTCAGGCCGCCAAACTGGAAGGCTGTCGTAACATCGAGTTCCACATCGGGCCAGGCAGAAAGGAACGGATCCACAACCTGCATGAGCCAGTCCTGACAGGGATGACATTCCATTCCAATACGGATGGAGCCGCGACGGCCACGGGCATAATCCTCAAGTACCCCCGCACCATGTTCAAGCTGGGGAAGAATCCGCTGGGCGAGGTCGAGCAGATAGGTGCCGGCCAGAGTGAAGCGCAGCTTGTGCCCTTCGCGCTCCAGCAGCTTGACGCTGTGCCGCTCCTCAAACCGGCGAATGGCATGACTGACGGCTGATTGTGTCAGGCAAAGCTGCTCGGCGGCCTGTGTCAGACTTCCGGTGCGATGGATCTCGCGCAATATGGCCAGAGGCTGAATGTCAATCATCAATCATGAATTCCTGTCATGAAGTCATCATGTCTTTTGACCGGATATAATAGCTCTCGCAGCTCCTGACCAATGTCAGGCAAGGCAGACTGGTGCCCTCTTGCAACTCTTGCGACCGCCAGCCACATTATAGAGCAATATCATTCTGACCGGATGGAGAGTCATCCCCATGAACCAGCAAGAGCGTGATCTTATTTCGCAGTTCGTCGCCCGTGTCGGCGGCGCGCCGAATGGCGGGTTCGGCGGCTCTCAGACCCCGGCCACTCTGCCGCCCGTCGATCCGGAGGCGGATCGCTGGATAGCAGAGAATTTCCAGAAATATCCGGAGGCCCGCTACCGTGTGACGCAGATGGCGGTTGTGCAGGAAGTGGCGCTGGCAGAAGCGCAAAATCGCATCCGACAGCTCGAATTCCAGCTCCAGCAGGCGCAGTCACAGCTCCAGCAGGCCCAGCAGCAGCGCCCGCAGGGTGGTGGCGGTCTCTTCGGGGGGCTGTTCGGTGGCGGTGGCAATCGTCAGCAGCAGGCAGGTCCGCCACCAGGATGGGGCGGTCAGCCGCAGCAGGGTTATGGTCAGGGCTACGCCCCGCCGCCGCAGGCCAATCTTCCTCCTGGTTATGCGCCCGGCATGTTCCAGCAGCGCGGTACAGGTTTTCTGGGTTCGGCCCTGACCACGGCGACAGGCGTTGCAGGCGGTATGCTGGCAGCCAATGCCATTGAGAGTCTCTTTTCAGGTCATCATGGTGCCGGAGGCATTGGGAGTGGCGAGACCATCATCAACAATAATTATGGAGATGGTGCCGGCAACGATCCGTTTGCGGGGAATGGTGAGGATGCCGGGCAGAACTACGATGCCAATGACTGGGGCAACGGTGGCGGCGGTGACTGGGGTGGTGACAGTGGCGGTGGCTGGGGGGATGATTCCTTCTGACTTCTCGTCAGGTCCGACACAGACTCTGACAGGCTTGTGATACCTGTTTGTGAAAACCCGGCCTCTGAGCCGGGTTTTCTTTTTTGCGCTGACCGTTTCTGCTGCCGGTGCCGTATCTGGTGTGTTGGACCATGCGCGACAGGCAACGCGTTGCGGTCCAGGGAGTATTTTATATGACAGAGTCGATGTTTCGTCGCGTATTGCTGACCAATGATGACGGGATCGATGCACCGGGGCTTGCCGTGTTGCATGAGGTGGCGTCACAGCTGAGTGATGATGTCTGGGTGGTTGCTCCTTCTCAGGACCAGAGCGGTATCTCTCACGCACTCAGCCTTCATGATCCGTTGCGCGTCCATCAGCACGGAACGAAACGCTTTGCGGTCAATGGTACGCCGGGTGACTGCGTTGCGATTGCTGCGCGCCACATCCTGCGTGATGCCCAGCCGACACTGGTTCTTTCAGGCATAAACCGTGGCGCCAATCTGGGCGTGGAGACCATGTTTTCGGGCACTATAGGGGCTGCCATGACGGCAATGCTTCTGGGGCTGCCGGCTATTGCTCTCAGCCAGAGTTTTGGTCGCGGCAGGGAAGTCCCATGGGCGACGGCAAGGGCACTGGCACCGGAGATCATCGCCACGCTTGCCAGTCGCCCCTTGCCTGAACCTGCCTGTCTGAACGTGAATTTTCCTGATTGCGCGCCAGAGGAAGCGGGGGCTCTGAAGGCTACCACGCAAGGCCGTGGCTTTTTGCGTGATATCGAGGTTGTCACCCGCGATGATATGCGACGCTTGTCCTATCACTGGCTGCATCTTCAGCGTGATCATGCTGGCGATGATGAGGGCACGGAGACAGCAGCCATTGCAGCCAATTATGTGAGTGTTACGCCGCTTTCCTTCGGGCGTACCAATCCGGGAATTCAGGACTGGCTGATCAATCAGGGAGTTGCTGCTGCCTGAGCATACTGCCTGTAGCTTATCCAGGGATCTTTGACGAAAAGCCTTTGTACAGGTTCCAACCCTGGTCCTTCCGTCACGTTACCTCTGCATGTCGAATACAGAGAGTGGATGGACGGGCATATGTGCGCAGAGTTGATGGACTGGACCGATGTTCTTGCTTTTGGTGAGCTTCAGGACGGCGCGATCACGCCCGTAAGCATTGGAGACAAAGCTCTTGTTCTGTACCGTGAAGGCGATGAAGTGCGCGCCTTTGACGGAAAATGCCCCCACAAGGGTGCGCCTATGGAGCAGGGTGTCGCCTGCAAGATCCGTCATGGCGATGTGCAGCTTGTCTGCCCGTGGCACAAGGCCAGTTTCTCGGCAGAAACCGGGCGGTTGATTGAGCCCCCGGCGCTCGATCCTCTGGCGCGTTATCCGGTCGAATTGCATGACGGGCGTGTTCTTGTAGGCAAAGTGGCCATCAAGCGTGAGGCACCGTCACCAATGCGTCAGCACGAGGTGATCGCGATTGTCGGCGCAGGAGCTGCGGCAATTGCGGCAAGCGTGACACTGCGTGAGGAAGGTTTTGCCGGTCGTATTCTTCTGATCGGACCTGAAAGTGATCTCCCTTATGACCGAACGGCGCTCAGCAAGATGACCCTTGCCAACGCCGATCCGGAAGCAACCCCTCCGGCTTTGCGGCCTGAAAGCTGGTATCAGGATCATCGGATAGAACGTGTGATCGATCGTGTTGTCAGTCTCGACACCGAAACCAGAACGGTTACCCTCGAGCAGGGTGAGCCAGTGACCCCTGACCATATCCTTCTGGCAAGCGGGTCCAGAGCGCGTGGGCTCGACCTGCCGGGCAGTACGCTTGAGGGCGTTCATACGCTACGCAGTGCAGGAGATGTACGCGCGATCGCTGCATCGGTGTCGGAAACAACAAGCGTCGTTGTGATCGGCTCAGGATTTATCGGCATGGAAGCTGCGGCTTGCCTGCGCAAGCGAGGGGCGGGCGTAACCGTTGTCTCGAAGACGGAACTCCCCTTTGAAAAGCAGCTGGGCCGTGAGATCGGCACCGAGATGCGAAGCCTTCATGAAGGTAAGGGCGTAGCCTTTATTCCCTCATGCAGCGTCAAGACGATCAACGGAGCCGATCGTGTTCAGTCCGTCACACTGGAAGACGGGAGTGAAATCACGGCGGATCTGGTGATTGCCGGTATCGGTGCCGAACCGGCTCTCGATTATCTGTCGGCTTATGCCCGTGCTGATGATGGTGGAATCGAGGTGGATGAGACCATGTGTTTTGCCCCTCATATCTACGCGGCAGGCGACATTGCCAGCGTGGACCATGAGGGCAAGCGGTACCGCATTGAGCATTGGCGTACGGCGCAGAGTCAGGCCCGCATTGCGGCGCGTGCCATGCTCGGGCTACCGGCTGGCACCTTGTCGACACCCTGGTTCTGGACGCAGCAATATGACCGCAAGATCGAATATCTTGGCTGGCCCGCGCCATTTGATCATGTCGAGATTGATGGCGATGCCAGGAGCTTCGATTTTACGGCATATTATGTCGATGAGAGTGGCAAAACACTGGCTCTGGCGGCAGCAGGTCGCCCAAAAGAGATGTGCAAGGCGGCTGTAACCTTCGACGATGCTTGACAGGGAAGGGGTGGAGCGGCTTCCTGCGCTCCATTGGCAGGGGTTCGTCCCCTGCGCCCCCGAGGTTACGAATCAGGAAGACGCCCATGCATCCCTATCGCACTCATAGCTGTAGCGCCCTGCGCGAGAGCGACGCCGGCCAGACCGTTCGTCTGTCAGGCTGGGTTCACAGCAAGCGCGATCACGGTGGGCTTCTCTTTATCGATCTGCGCGACCAGACCGGCATGACGCAGATCGTTATTCCTTCTGGCACTGATCTTCTGGACATCGTTGAGCGTCTGCGCGTCGAAAGCGTGATCACAGTCACGGGCGACGTGGTTGCACGCGAGGAAGGCCAGCGTAACCCGCATCTGCCGACTGGTGCGATTGAATTGCGGGCCCGGGAGATCGAGGTGCGTTCGCACGCTGCTGTCCTGCCTTTCCAGGTGGCTGGCAGCGAGAATTACCCCGAGGATCTGCGTCTCAAATACCGCTATCTCGACCTGCGTCGTGAGAAGATGGCGGCGAATATCCGCCTGCGTTCAGCGGTTATTGCCTCTATGCGCTCGCGCATGATCGGTCACGGCTTCACCGAGTTCCAGACGCCGATCCTTACGGCGTCTTCGCCAGAAGGCGCACGCGACTTCCTTGTCCCGGCGCGTCTGCACCCCGGCAAGTTCTATGCCCTGCCGCAGGCACCGCAGCAGTTCAAGCAGCTGGCCATGGTGGCGGGCTTTGACCGTTATTTCCAGATTGCGCCATGCTTCCGCGATGAGGCCTCACGCGCCGATCGTAGCCCCGGCGAGTTCTATCAGCTCGATTTTGAAATGGCCTTCGCGACGCAGGAAGACGTGTTCGCCGTGCTTGAAGACGTACTGAGCGAGCTGTTTGCTGAATTCGGCAAGGGACGCAAGGTTGATACCGCGCCATTCAAGCGTATTCCCTACGATGAGGCGATGCGTCTGTATGGTTCTGACAAGCCCGATCTGCGCAATCCGCTGCTGATCAGCACGGTCACCGAAGCTTTCGCCAATTCCGGTTTCGGCCTGTTCGCCCGTATCGCTGCCAATGGTGGCGAGGTGCGCGCCATTCCGGCCCCCGGTGCCGGAACGCGCCCGCGCGGTTTTTTCGACAAGCTCAATAGCTGGGCGCGTGAGGCCGGGGCTGGTGGTCTGGGCTACATCATCTTCGAGGAAGATGGTGGCAAGGGCCCGATTGCCAAGAATCTCGAAACCGATCGCGTCGAGGCCATTCGTGAAGCCTGCGGCCTCAAGGCGGGTGACGCCGTTTTCTTTGCTGCAGGCGAAGGCGATGCCGTGGCCAAGTTCTCGGGGCAGGTGCGCACACGCATTGCTCAGGAACTCGATCTGATCGAGCAGGACGCTTTCCGTTTCTGCTGGATCGTCGATTTCCCGATGTTCGAGCGCAATGAGGAAACGGGTCAGGTTGATTTCTCGCATAACCCGTTCTCCATGCCGCAGGGCGGGCTTGAGGCGCTGAATACGCAGGATCCGCTGACGATCAAGGCCTATCAGTACGATATCGTCTGTAACGGCATCGAACTGTCTTCGGGTGCGATCCGTAACCATCTGCCGGAAGTCATGATCCGGGCCTTTGCCATTGCAGGCTATGGCGAGGATGTGGTCGAAGCCCGTTTCGGTGGCATGCTCAACGCTTTCCGTTACGGCGCCCCGCCACATGGTGGATCGGCACCGGGCGTGGACCGTATCGTAATGCTGCTGGCCGATGAGCCGAATATTCGCGAGGTTATTCTCTTCCCGCTCAACCAGAGTGGTGAAGACCTGATGATGGAAGCGCCGGCCCCGGTCGAGCCTGCCCGTCTCAAGGAGCTTTCCTTGGCCATTCTGCCGCCCAAACCAAAGGCAAATGTCCAGAAGGACTGAGCCGGAAAGGCAGGCAGGCGTGAAACGGCTTCTATCCGGTTTTTTTGCAGGGCTCTTCGCCCTGCCTTTCGCTGTGCGAGGAGAGGCCCTGCAACCGCACAAGGCCGTTTATACTTTGAACCTGTCTCGCTTGAAGGCGGGTGCCTTTGCCGGTGCGAGTGGTTCTGCGACCTATCAGTTGCATGATCTCTGTACTGCCTGGTCTGTCAGTCAGAAGCTTGATATCGAGATCGTTAATGGTGATGGCAGTTCGAACAGCGTCAGTTTCCAGTCAGCTACGCTTGAAGACAAAAAAGCGCACAGGCTGATTTTTCATACGATCCAGAGCCAGGATGGTCAGGTAACAAGCGAGACAGCTGGCGAGGCGCTGCGTCAGCGTCATGGTGAGATTGTCGTACATTATACGAAGCCCCAGACCAAAAACGTGACTCTGCCAGCACAGACCGTCTTTCCTGTTCAGCAGACCCAGGCCCTTCTGGCGGCTGCTCACAGAAAGACCCTTCATCTTGCTCTTGATCTGTTCGACGGCAGCTCGGACTCCGGGAGCATACCAACCTATGCGACTCTGGGTGTGTTCGCTTCGCATGAGGCAAGTCTGGTAAGTCCTCTCCTGCACGGTCGCGATGCCGTTCCAGTCTCAATCGCCAGTTTTGGTGCCGGGGCAGGGACCTTGCTACCGGACTCTGCTTATAGTGATGTGCTCTGGACCAATGGCATTGAAGATCATCTTCTGATCGATTTCGGCGATTATATTCTCAGCGGTAAGCTGACTTCCCTCGACGCTTTGCCGCACCAGCAATGCGAGTGATCTAATCTACGAAGGAAGCTGCTTTGTAGCCGATATTGCCCTGCATACATGTTATCTGCTTTTAAATACTGTCCTGGATCGCCGTACTTCTGATCTGGTGATCATGATTGATAACCAGATCCACGAGGGATGCTATGGCAGCAGACGGATTCTCTCGTGTCAGCAAATCCTGCGGACAGGAAAAGCGGGGCAGGCTGTGCTCTGGATGCGCTGGCAGCGTGAAATAAGTGCCCGTTGCAATAACTTCGATAGAGATGACCATTACAGCATCCATTATTCTCTCATCCGGAAAATCTGGACCGATATCCAGCCTCGCATGGCCGTTCGTCCACCGGTGAGTTTTGGTTTCTACGGCATGCCAGCCGTCTATTCCCTGGTTTTTGAGATGCTCTGTGTAATTGATCTGTCCTGTACTGCTATACAGGCTGATCTTTCCCACAAGAACTCCCAGTTCACGTCGGTCGTCATATCACGGTCCATAATATTGGCTCGGTATAAAAACATTCGATACAATCCAGAACCTCTCGACGTCATGAGGAACGAAAAATATATACTGCCCGTCTTTTATTCTCGCTGGCCTTATCTTCCTGTAATTATCCAGAGCAAGATGGAGGTCAGGATTAGGCGTGATCGTCGGCTGTATCGTGGCGGGTGCGTAGTCTTGCATTGCAGCACGCATGGCAAGAGCATCGTGCACAGGTTTGATTTGTTCTGGCGCTGTGCAGATAAGCGCCGCAGAGATACGGCATGCCGTATCTGAATTGCCCAGAGTCAGCGATCTCGCATTCTCGCCAAACATGAGATGTTTGTTTCCTGTATCAAGGAAGCTTTCGGAGCTCGCACCATTAGCGAAAATGATCGAATGCTCTTCCAGCTCAAGATGGAAAACCTCAAATTCAGTCTCATCACTGATCGCGATCGAACGACCATTGACGAGCGTGCGCACAGGAAAGAGCCTGCCATCAATGAAGAGGCAATGCTCTGGTGTGATCAGCAGGTCCCTGTTCGGTACTCCGGATTGCAGTGCATCTTTCCGGACGCGAACGAGTTTTTCAGCTTCATCTGTAGCGATCACGCGACGCGTTCCGACCCATGTGATGGTAGCTGCCGTTCTGCCTTGATCTTTATATGTGATGACCTCGTCTCCAGCGCGGAGATCTTCGATGAGTCGCTCCCCGGTTGGTGTTTCTATCCGGGTCCCCCGGGCATAGCAGACAATTTTGATTAAGCCGCTATTTTTGTCGGTCGGGAAAGACACTGTCTTGCCAAGCGGTAGGCCAAGCGAGTTAAAACGGGTGCCGATGTTCAGAGTGACTGAATGGCCCTGCCCATCACCCAGAATAAAGGTGATGATCGTCTTCGTTCCGTTCCACAGGGCAGTTACGGATTTCTCCGTTCCGGAGAGCAGATAATTGATTGTGACGTTAGCGACGGGTTTTGTATTTTCTATCTCGAGCTTGAATATCTTGTTCACAGGGTTGGCGTAAAATGCGCGCTCGTCGAAATGGACATAAATATTTCCTGCCACGGAAGCCACATGGCCATAATTTGTTGAGGTCGTATCTCGAAGACCAAGAAGACCCTGATCTGTGTCAACAGTAATTGTACCGCCATTCAGCATGTACAGACCGCCCCCATCCTTGTAAGGCGCAGGGACGCCGGGAGTGACATTCAGATAGGGCATGGCTTACTCCATTACGAAAATGCTTGTTCGGGACGATCTGATTTTTATTTGCGTTTCTTCTGTCTGCGTTTCTTCATTCGGTTCAACGGAATGAAGAAACGCGGATTTCCTCATGGCTCGATACCGGCACTGAGCTCTCGGACCGGGAAGGATCAGGAGATTGTTGAGAGAGTATTAATACGATCGTATTTTAATTGCAAGGAGCAATTGTGGGACGTCCGAAAACCATAGACAGGAACGAAGTCCTTGAGGCGGCTGAGCGGGTCATCTTGACGGCAGGCATTGGCGCTTTTTCTATAGGAGCCGTCGCGAAGGAGGCAGGAATCACCAAGGGAGGCGTGCAGTCCTGCTTTGGCTCGAAAGAAGAGTTGACGGAGGCGCTCGTCGACAGATGGTTTTCCCGTGAGGAAGCGGCTTATTCCAGCAAAGCTGGCCAAAATGGCACGGAGAGCGACAAGATAAGGGCGCATGTCGAGACAGCGAGGAATCTGCTTTCAGAGCCGGACAGTAAGATATGCAGTGTTCTCGCCGGTCTTCTCGCACAGGAGCAGCCCAACGGCAGAGCACGCCAATGGTACCGGCAGAGATATGAGATGCTTGCCGCAAATACGCGGGACAACAAAAAGGCCCGCCTCGCCTTCATCGCAAGTGAGGGTATGTTCTATATGAAATTTCTTGGGTTATTCGATGTGGATACCGAGGAGTGGAACGAGATTTACGACGATATTCAGAGACTCGCTGAAGGAAGCCTCTAGGAAAAGCGTATGCGCTGGAGAGCGTCGAACACAGGCCGATAAATATCACTCTAAACCTGTGTCCGATCCGCAGCAAAAGCTCCGACTGAGTGTCGTTGGGGCTTTTGCGCGTCGCGCTTGTCAGGAAACAATCCGCCTCTGGAAGATCCTCGCAGAGCTCAGGCCAGGGTCACGATCAGCGGAATATGATCCGAAGGCTGATCCTTCGCCCGTTCATCCCGGTCCGGTATGACCGAAACAAGGCGTTCTGCCAGTTGGGGGGAGAGAAGGGCGTGGTCGATACGCAGACCTGAGTTCCGCTGGAATGCGGCATTCTGGTAGTCATAGAATGTGTAGTGTCGACCGGCAGGATGGATAGCGCGCAGCGCATCGGTAAGCCCGAGCCAGAGCAGCCGGTGCCAGCCTGCACGACTTTCAGGACGCAGGAGGGCATCGTCGGGGCTCAGCGCGCCGGGGGCATGATCCTCATCAGTCGGGCAGACATTGAAATCACCCGTGAACAGGAAGTCCTCTTCAGCCTCCAGAAGTGTGCGCGCACGTTGGGCCAGCGCGTCAAGAAAATTGAGCTTCGTGGCAAAACCGGCTGCCCCGCCGGAGTTGCCGTTGGGCAGATAGAGATTGCCGATTATCATGCCGGACAGTCGCAATTCGACATAGCGCGAAGCGTCGTTTTCGAAGCCGGGCAGGCTCAGGCTGGTTACTTCTGCCGGTTTGCGCGTCAGCATCGCGACACCGTTATAGGCTTTCTGCCCTACCACGACCGGATGGTAGCCGGCTTCTGCAAAGCTCGCCGGAAAGAGATGCGTCTCGCATTTCAGTTCCTGCAGGCAGAGCAGGTCAGGTTTTACGCGGTCGAGCCAGTCCAGAACATGACGTTCGCGCTGGCGGATAGAATTGACGTTCCAAGTGGCAAAAGTGAAGCTCATGATCGGTCAGGCCAGAGAGAAACTGGTGCCGCAACCGCAGGATGAGGCGGCATTGGGGTTGCTGACTGTGAAGTGCGCACCCATAAGTTTGTCCACAAATTCGAGCTGAGCCCCTTCCAGCAGATCAAGGCTCACCGGATCCACCAGCACCGTGGCGCCATCCTGTTCGATCACCACGTCATCAGCGGTGCGCTCGCTGTCGAGTTTGAACTGATACTGGAAGCCGTTGCATCCCCCGGCCAGTACCGCAACGCGCAGGGCAAGCCCTGACGGGTCAGCCTGCTGCGAGATGATCTCCGAAATCCGGGCGGCGGCACCGGCGGAGACCGAAAAGCGTCCCGAAAGGGGCGCGGCGGAAGGGGGCGTGGTCTGGCTCATTTTTTCCCATATAATGCGGCAATGCGCCCGCTCAAAGCGGGCGATGTGGAGAAACATGATGATCAGCCAGGATGTCGCCCCCTATGCCGTGCGTCGCGAGACCGCGAGAGGCCGCCTTCATAATGAAGAAGATGCCCCCACGCGCTCACCTTGGCAGCGTGACCGTGATCGTGTGATCCATTCCGCCGGGTTTCGTACCCTGCAATACAAGACGCAGGTCTTCATCAATCACGAGGGTGATTTCTTCCGTACGCGTCTGACCCATTCGCTTGAAGTGGCTCAGATCGCGCGCTCCGTCGCACGGCAGCTCAAGCTGGATGAGGATCTCACCGAGGCGCTGGCTCTGGCGCATGATCTTGGTCACACGCCTTTTGGTCATGCGGGCGAAGATGCCCTGAAGCTCTGCATGAAAGGCTGGGGCGGATTCGATCATAACACCCAGTCGCTGCGTCTCGTGACCCATCTTGAAGGCCGTTATCATGCTTTCGACGGATTGAACCTCACCTGGGAAACGCTTGAAGGTCTTGCCAAGCATAACGGGCCGGTCAAACGCCCAACACCTTATCTGTTCGACTATGACCAGCGGCACCATCTCGATCTCGCCAGCTATGCTTCGGCAGAAGCGCAGGTGGCGGCTCTTTCCGACGATATCGCTTATCATGGCCATGATCTCGACGATGGCTTGCGCGCCGGTCTGCTCGCGCTTGATGATATTGCAGGCCTGCCCATCGTGGGACCTGCGCTCGAACGCGCCATGGCAGGCGCCCGGGCGGATGACCGTTATGAACGGGAACGGCGTATCCGGCACGAGACCATACGGCAGGTCATCAATGTGCTGGTCACTGATCTGACACAGCAGACCCGCGCCAATATAGAAGCCCTCAAGCCGGAATCGGCAGATGATATCCGCCATGCGCCCATGCCTGTCGTGGCCTTCAGCGAGACCATTGCTCGGGAGAACAAGGAGATCCGCAAGTTTCTCTATGCGCGCATGTATCGTCACTGGAAGGTGAACCGCATGACGCGCAAGGCGCGCCTGGCGATATCCGCCGTTTTCGAGATATTATCCGAAGATCCGAGCCTGTTGCCCGATGGCTGGCGCGAGAAAGCCAGGACCTCGGACGAGGCTGGTCGGCGTCGTGTTGTGGCCGATTATATCGCAGGAATGACTGATCGTTTTGCGATGGATGAACATCGACGGTTGACGGAACTCTCGATGCTGGGTTGATACAGGCAGCAAGAACCACGTCAGGAACGCAAGGCCCTCATGTCCGATACACAAGCGCCCACCACAGATTGCCTTTTTGCCCGTTATCAGGGGCAGGTGCGAGAGGCTTTGCGTTCTGTCGTAGCGGATCTGCCGGACGAGATCGCCGCACGTGTCGAGCTTACCCCCGCGCGTGATGCGGCTCATGGAGACATGGCCACCAATGCGGCGCTTCTGGCATCGAAATTTGCCCGTCGTCGCCCGGCCGATATTGCGGCAGATCTGGTGCCGCTGCTTTCGGCACTCCCCGGTGTTGCCAGGGCAGAATCTGCAGGACCCGGTTTTGTAAATCTGACGCTCAGCCCCGACGTGCTGCAATCGGTCGCGCGCTCTGTCATTGAGGCAGGGCCGCGCTTTGGTGAGTCGCGCATCGGTGCAGGCCGTCGCGTGAATGTGGAATATGTCTCGGCCAATCCGACAGGGCCCATGCATGTCGGTCACTGCCGCGGAGCTGTTGTAGGTGACGCGCTGGCCAATCTTCTGGCCAAGACCGGTCACAGGGTTACCAAGGAATATTATATCAACGATGCAGGCGCGCAGGTTATTGCGCTTACCTGGGCGGCTTACTGGCGCTATCTGCAGGCCATCGGGACGCAGGTCGATGTCGAAGCATTCTCTGCACTTACGCCCACCGGCCTGCAGTATCAGGGCGAGTATCTGATTCCGGTCGGTGAGACGCTCGCTGCCGAACATGGCGAGAGCCTTGCTGATGTCTCCGGCCAGCCCGCTGACCCGTCTGTCTGGTTCGAGATCGTGCGTACTGCAACTCTCAGGGTCATGATGGAAGAGATCCGCACTGATCTCGGGCTTCTGGGCATTCATCACGAAGTCTTCTCATCTGAAGCTGAAACCCTTGCCAGCGGCCAGGTTGATGAGGCGATCAACGCACTCGACGCCAAGGGCCTTCTTTATGAAGGCGTGCTCGAGCCACCCAAGGGCAAGACCCCGGAAGACTGGGAGCCGCGCCCCCAGACCCTGTTCCGCTCCACGCAGTTTGGTGACGACGTTGACCGTGCATTGCGCAAATCTGATGGCAGCAACACCTATTTTGCCAATGATATCGGCTATCATGCCCAGAAGGCACGGAACGCCGACGAGCTGATCGACGTGCTTGGCGCCGATCATGGCGGCTATGTCTCTCGTATGCGGGCTGCCGTGAGCGCCCTGACCGATGGCAAGACGGGATTCGAGGTTGTGATGTGCCAGATCGTGCGCATCATGAAGGGCGGCGAGCCTGTGCGCATGTCCAAGCGTGCCGGCACCTTCGTCACACTGCGTGATCTGCTGGACGAGGTGGGACGTGACGCTGTGCGTTTTACCATGCTGACACGCAAGGCTGACGCCCAGATGGATTTCGACCTTGATGCGGTCGTGGCCCAGACACGTGATAACCCTGTGTTTTACGTGCAATATGCCCATGCACGGTGTCGCTCGGTCATGCGCAGTGCCGAGGCGATGTTCGGTGCCGATGTGACAACCGACGCCTCTCTGACAGGGGCAGAGCTGTCCCGTCTCGGGTCTGATGTCGAGCTTGCCGTGCTGCGTCGTCTCTCGACCTTCCCGCGTGTGGTCGAGGGCGCGGCCCAGACGCGTGAGCCGCACCGCATTGCCTATTATTGCGGCGAACTGGCAGCTGATTTCCATGCCTTGTGGAACAAGGGGCGAGAGGATACGACGCTGCGCTTCCTGCATGAACATGACAAGGCAGCGAGTCTGGCCAAACTCGCACTTGTGGCCTCGGTTGCCAGCGTGCTGCGTTGTGGTCTGGCCATTCTCGGCGTCGAGCCGGTTGAGGAGATGCGATGAACGACGACACGCCAGACTGGCGCGACGACAGGCAGACCGGGGAAGAGAGCCCTCGCCAGCCGGGTGGCAGTGATCGACGCGCCAATGATCCGCGTTTCACCGATACGCGCCCCCCTTCTTACGGGGCAGAGTCGTCTCCGATGCGTGAGAATCCTCGTACGTCGCCGCCGCGCGAGCGTCTGAGTGCCGATTACGATGAGGAGCCTGTTTTCCGTCGTCGCAGTGCAACAGGCGGGGGACTGAGCGCCCTGCTTGGCTCCGATGTGATGACGCGTCGTCTTGTTTACGGTGCGGTAGGGCTCGGGGCTCTTCTGGTTGTGGGTGTTGGTGGCTGGTCTCTGCTGGGCGGCCATTCTGGCGGCATTCCTGTTATTGGTCCGCCCCCTGGTCCTGTGCGTGATCGGCCCGCCGATCCGGGCGGCATGCAGATCATGGGTGATGCTACCGATCTTGACGTGTCAGGGCAGGGCGAGGCCCATCTTGCGCCCGAACCCGAGCAGCCACGCCCCGAGGCTCTGGCGGCACGCACAGCTCCCGAGACGCCGCCGGCAGCACCTGCTGCAACACAAGCTCCTGTGGATAGCGGGACAGACAGTGCTGCGCAGCCCCAGACCAGCGCAACGCCACCTGCAGCATCCCCGCCACCGGCACCGAAAGAAGCAGCGCCGGAAAAGGTGACAGAACCGGCGCCACCCAGACCTGAAGAGCTCACGCCAAGGCCCGAGACCAGGGTCGCGCCGAAAAAGGAGGAAGCAAAGCCTGCGCCTGCGCTAACACCGGCTGCTAAAAATGACAGTGGCGGGCATATGGTTCAGCTTGCGGCACTGGGCAGCGATGCCGATGCCAGGGCGACCTGGGCGCGGCTTTCAAAACAGGCGAGTGATCTTCTGTCTGGACGTGAGCCTGTTATCGAACAGAAGACAATCAACGGTCATGTCTTTTATCGCCTGCGTGTAGGCGGGTTTGACTCATCACAATCGGCGCGCGCTTTCTGTGTGCGTCTGCATGCACGATCCATCGCGTGCACACCGGCGGTCTTCTGACTGCAATGGGTGAGGGAGGTTCCGTTTTTCTGGCAGGTGAGACACAGGAAACCGTGCCTCATCTGTCCCTGACCGGTTTTGAAGGGCCGCTTGATCTTCTGCTCGACCTGGCACGTGCCCAGAAGGTTGATCTGGCACAGATCTCTATCCTGCAACTGGTTGAGCAATATTTCGCTTTCGTTGAAGGCGCCCGTCAGATCCGGCTTGAACTGGCTGCAGACTGGCTGGTCATGGCGGCCTGGCTGACCTGGCTCAAATCCCGTCTGCTTCTGCCAGCAGAAAACGAAGCTGATGGTGAGGCCGAGGAAGCCGCGGGTCTCCTTCAGGGCCGTCTGCTCGAACTTGAGGCCATTCGCGGGCTTTCACTTTGGCTGGATAATCGCCCCCGTTTGGGTGAGCATGTCTTTGCCAGAGGATGCGGCGAGGACATGACCCAGATCGATCGCTCCGGTTTGCGTGTTGATATGGTTGGTCTGATCACTGCCTATCTTGCCATGACGCGCCGCAAGGGGCGCAAGCGTTTCTACGCACCACCCCGACCGCGCTACTGGACCGTAACGGAAGCCGTTTCGGCATTGCAGCGCCTGCTTAATGCCAGCGAGATCGCAGGCTGGCAGAAACTGACCTCTTTGTTGCCCGCCCAGGAGAGTACAGCACCTCGCGCGCGCGCCGCAGCTCTTGCCAGCGCGCTCGTTGCAGGGCTCGAAATGGCCAAGAGTGGTGCTGTCGAACTGAAGCAGGATGGTGTCTTTGCCGAAATCATGCTCAGGGCCCCACAGAAGGAAGAAGAGTAATGGATGCGCTGACGTCTCTCTCCCGGCTGGTGGAAGGGCTGATTTTTGCCAGTGTCGAGCCGGTTTCGGAAAATGCGCTCAGACAGTTTGTGGTTACGCAGGGCGCTGATGAGAATATACTTGGTCCGGTGCTTGCTGAAATACGCCTGCGTTATGAAGATCATGCGGTTGAACTCGTGGCCGTTGCCAAAGGATGGCAGTTTCGCACCCGCTCCGAAATTGCACCCGCTCTGACGCGTATTGTTGAGAAACCCCGGCGTCTGAGCCGTTCCGCCATGGAAACGCTCGCGATCATCGCCTATCATCAGCCCTGCACACGCGCCGATATAGAGGGCATACGTGGCGTTTCGCTAAGTCAGACCGTGCTCGACACGCTGATCGAGGATGGACTGATCATGCCAAAAGGGCGCAAGGAAGTTCCGGGACGGCCCATTCTCTGGGGAACCTCGGCGCATTTTCTCAGCAGTTTCGGCCTGAGTGATCTTGGCGCTCTTCCACGTCGGGATGAATTGCTGCTCGATCCTGATGCGGCCGCGCAGGCAGGACGTGTCGTGACCCAGCAGGGCATAAAATAGGCGCCCCATAAATCGGGCTTTTGTGATGAGTGGGGAACATGTTCGATTTCAGCTGGTCGGAAATTGCGCTGATTGTTGTTGTGGCGCTGGTTTTCATCGGCCCCAAGGATATGCCGACTGCCATTCGAGCTGTCAGTCGGGGCATCAAGGCCGTGCGCCGTATGGCGTCAGAATTTCAGGGGCATGTTGATGAAATGATCCGTGAGGCTGATCTGGGGGAAGCCCGTGATCATCTGCGCGATCTCAAGCGTTTCGACTTCCGTGATCGAATTGCCCGCACTATCGATTCAGATCAGACGATCAGCAAGAGTCTCGATTTCACGCCGCCGCCTTCATTATCAGCTCCCGGGACAGGGACTGCGTCTCCCTCTGTTATTCCTGTGAGCGGCCCCGGCGTCACCAGTACAGAACCTGTCGAACGCCGGCCTGAGGAAACGCGGGGTCCATCTATCATACCCCCTCTCACGGCGCGCCGACTGCATCATGAACAGAAGCTATGGCATGCACCCGCAGTCATACCACCGCTGAGAGTTATTCATAACGGGCGTCGTGTCGCACTTGATCCGCCGCCGCCAACGACCGAGCCTGCCGCTCCGAACGTGACCCATCTTCAGACAGACTGTCCGACCGCGCCATGACGAATGATAACTCTCTCGACGACAAGGCGATGCCGCTGCTTGAGCATCTGATCGAGTTGCGCAAACGTCTCATCTGGTCGCTCGCAGCTTTCATCATCGCCTTTCTGGTCTGCTATCATTTTTCCGAGCAGATCTACCTGTTTCTTGCTGACCCGCTGGCGCGGATCATGCGTCAGCAGGGTGAAGAGCCCCATCTTATCTATACGGCGCTTTCGGAAGCGTTTTTTACCTATGTGCGTGTCGCGTTTTTCGGAGCAGCTTTTCTGTCGTTTCCGATCATCGCCATGCAGGTCTGGATTTTTATCGCGCCGGGCCTCTACAGGAACGAGAAACGCGCTTTTGCTCCGTTTCTGATTGCCACACCGGTTCTGTTTCTGGTC
Source organism: Papilio alexanor hazarajatica (assembly GCA_018246295.1). NCBI lineage: Eukaryota > Metazoa > Arthropoda > Insecta > Lepidoptera > Papilionidae > Papilio > Papilio alexanor. The sequence continues at coordinate 95,311 of DWLR01000007.1, read as the reverse complement.
GGCGCGACACTTGCCTATTACTTCATTTTCCCGATTGCCTGGCGTTTCTTCCTGTCATTCCAGACTGCTCCGGCAGGGTCTCACGGCATGCATATCGAATTGCAGGCCAAGGTTTCAGACTATCTCTCTCTGGTCATGAAGCTGATTCTCGCTTTTGGCGTGGCGTTTGAACTGCCCGTGGTGCTGACTCTGCTTGCGCGTGTCGGGATCGTGACGGCAGCAGGGCTCAAGAAATTCCGCCGCTATGCCATTGTTGGAGCCTTCGTGATTGCTGCTGTTCTGGCCCCCCCTGATGTGATCACGCAGGTGGGCCTCGCCGTTCCGCTGATCTTTCTGTATGAAATCTCGATCATTACGGCCCGGTTTGCCGAGCCACGCCCTGCAACGATTGACTGACACCTGACGGGATAGAATTCACATGCATGACTTGCGCGCCCTTCGCGCCGATCCGACCGGTTTTGATGCTGCTCTGGCCCGTCGTGGCCTGTCGCCCGTCTCTGGTGATCTGGTTCGTCGCGATGAGGAGCGTCGAGCTGCCCTTCAGGCTCTTCAGGAACAGCAGGCCCAGCGCAAGATTCTAGCGAAGGAGATTGGTCAGGGTAAGAAGACAGGGCAGGACACGACCTCACTGGAACAGAAAGCTGTCGAGCTGCGTGACCACATCGCGGCGCTCGAAGCCAGCGCCTCGGCCATTGAGAGCGAGATCACCGCGACCCTTGCGAGCCTTCCCAACCGTCTGGATGATACCGTGCCCGAAGGGCGCGATGAGGACGCCAATCAGGTCGTTCATCAATGGGGTGAGGTACCGGTTTTCAATTTCGAGCCGAAGCAGCATTTCGAACTCGGAGAACAGCTGGGTCTGATGGATTTCCCGACTGCCGCCAAGCTGTCGGGCGCCCGCTTTACCGTGCTGCGCGGTGCTCTTGCCCGCCTGGAACGTGCGCTGGGTCAGTTCATGCTTGACGTCCATACCCGGGAATTTGGCTATAGCGAGACCATCGTACCGCTGCTTGTCAATGATGCAGCCATGTATGGCACAGACAAGCTGCCGAAATTTGCTGAGGACTCCTTCCAGACGACTGATGGTCGCTGGCTGATTCCAACGGCAGAAGTGCCGCTGACCGCCAGTGTGGCAGGCGAGATACTTGATGCGAAGACGCTGCCCATACGCATGACGGCGCTGTCGAACTGCTTCCGCTCCGAAGCAGGTTCTGCCGGGCGTGATGTGCGCGGCATGTTGCGTCAGCACCAGTTCAGCAAGGTTGAACTCGTCTCTGTCACGACACCGGAGGCCAGTGCGGATGAACATGAACGCATGACGCGCTGTGCCGAGAGTATTCTCGAGCGTCTGAATATTCCCTATCGCCGTATGCTGCTTTGTGCGGGTGATACCGGTTTCGGTGCAGCCAGAACCTTTGATCTCGAAGGCTGGCTGCCTGGACAAAAAGCGTGGCGTGAAATCTCGTCCTGTTCGAACACGCGCGATTTTCAGGCGCGTCGCATGAACGCACGTTATCGCAGTGAAACCGGTCCTGCCTTCGTTCATACGCTCAACGGATCGGGCCTTGCAGTTGGTCGTACGCTGATTGCGGTCATGGAAAATGGTCAGACGGCAGAAGGTACTATCGAGATTCCTCAGGTGCTTCAGCCTTATATGGGTGGTCTGAGCCGTATTGACCGATCCTCAACGTGATTTTTCTGTCCGAGGCGTAAGATGACGGGAGCTTTTTTCTGGAGGAAAAGGGTTCCCTCGCGAGAGAGCAGGCAATACCCGATAGGTGCCTGAACTGATCATGCCACGGGTATCGCGAAGCAAAGGAAGACGATCATGCGCCTGACGGAACCCACCATGCATGCAGACAGACTGCTGGTTCTTCTGCGACAGATCGTCGGGACACCTCATGTACTGGTCGCCCCTCATGCGACAGCGCCCTATACCAGAGGGTACAGATTTGGCTCGGGTCCGGTCCGGGCCGTTATCCGTCCTCGTACACTGGTCGAATTCTGGCGCGTTGCCGAGCTTTGCGTAGCGGCTGATCAGATCCTGATTGTTCAGGCCGCCAATACAGGTCTGACAGGCGGCTCTACCCCCGATGGCGACAGTTATGATCGCCCTGTTATCCTGATCAGTACCCGGCGTTTGCGCGGTATGCATCTGCTCGGTGGGGGCAGACAGGTGATCTGCCTGCCAGGCACCACCCTGCACAAACTGGAGACCACACTGGCACGCTACGGGCGCGAACCCCATTCGGTAATAGGCTCGTCCTGTATCGGTGCTTCTGTGCTTGGAGGGATCAGCAATAATTCAGGCGGGGCATTGGTACAGCGAGGTCCTGCCTATACCGAGATGGCTCTTTTTGGTCGGGTCACGGCAGAAGGAAGACTCGAGCTTGTCAATCATCTGGGCATCAGACTGGACAAGGACCCGGTCAAGGCCCTTGCCCGCCTGGAAAGCGGGGCCCTGAGAGCTGACGAGATCGATTGGCCTGATGCAAGGGGGCATGATGATCGTTATGTTGCCCATGTACGCGATGTGGAAGCAGATACACCTGCGCGTTATAATCAGGACAGCGCCCGGTGGTTCGACGCTTCAGGGTGCGCGGGCAAGCTGATTGTCTTTGCCGTACGCGTTGATTCCTTCCCGGCGGAAAAGAACAGCCAGGTCTTCTATATCGGCACCAATAGCCCGGCCAGGCTCGAAGCTCTTCGCCGTTATCTGCTGACAGCCCATGACGAATTGCCGATTGCCGCTGAATACATGCACCGGGAAGCCTTTCGTATTGCCGAAGCCTATGGCCGCGATACGGTGGCACTTATCCGTTATCTGGGTACAAATTCTATCCCGGGATTGTTTGCAGCCAAGGCATGGCTTGATAATTATCTGTCTGGCTTCAATTTTCTGCCGCCCCATATCACTGATCGTGTGATGCAGAAGATCGGACGTCTCTTGCCAGACCAGATTCCGGAAAAGATGCGGATTTTCGAAAAACGTTTCGAGCATCATCTGATGCTACGCGTCTCTCATGATCTTGCCGGAAAAGTCAGGAAACATCTTCAGGAAATCGATACCGGAGAGAGCAGCGGTCAGGATGGATTTGACTGGTTTGCCTGTAATGACGATGAGGGCAAGCGTGCCTTTCTGCATCGTTTCGCTGCAGCTGGTGCTGCCTTGCGTTGTCGTGCTGTAAAAGGCTCCACAGCGGGGGAAATCGTGGCGCTGGATATTGCCCTGCGTCGTAATGACCCGGACTGGTTCGAACATCTTCCCGAGAGGATCAGTCGCCGTATCCAGCACAAGCTCTATTACGGGCATTTTCTCTGCCACGTAATGCATCAGGATTATGTGCTTGAACCCGGTGAATCAGCTGAAGCTGTAGAACACGAAATGCTGGAGCTGCTTGCTGCACGCGGCGCGCGATATCCGGCAGAGCATAATCTTGGTCATCTGTATGAGGCAGGCACTGAAATACTTGACCACTACCGGGATCTCGACCCGTGCAACTGTCTGAACCCCGGTATTGGTAAATCAATAAAGAAGAGACATTGGAAGGCAGAAGAGGTCTGAAACCGAGACCGAGGTGGCCCTGCGCATTTCCTAACCGGAGAGGAACGGCGGAGGGCCGAGGCGCACCTTTACGGTGGGCCAACCCCGTTATATTTGGCATCTGCAAAGAAAACCCTGATCGAGGTCATAGTTTTCGACGATAATGTGCTTACGGAAAGACCAGACGACATATCTGTATTCCTTCTTCACATGGCGCAAGATGCGCACTGTTTCGCGTTGGCCGTACTTTACTTCATTCTTCGAAGTAATTTTCGAAGAATTATTTGAAGCAACTTCGGTTGCCGCAAGGAAACGCTAGCCCGGTTTTTATGAAGAATGGAAGAACTTTTTACGTCGATCTGGCGAAAAAATTGCTCTCCCCCAGAGTGGGGTAAAAATTCTTGGTGATTTCAGTATGTTGACGTCCCTGAAATTACAAAAAAAACAGCAGACAGGCGAGTCGTAATGCCGCAGGTGCCTCTTTGAGGGGCAGACCTTCGCCTGTCGGAGCCGGAACTTCAGATCGAGCGCTTATCCCCGTCCGGGTCTGCGTTTTCTCATGGTCTTCTGGTCCTTCGGGGCACGCCCTTCATGGGATGAGCGTGAGTCGCGCTCTGGCTGACGTTTGCCGAAGGTGCGTTTCCCGCCTGGTCTCTGACCCGGGGCTGCACGCTTCTGATGTTCGCGCTCACGGCTTTGCTGACGCAATACGGCTTCAATCCAGTCATTGAGGGCGGTCGTATTCTCTTCAGCTGTTTGCCTGTCGGTATAGGCATCAGCAAAGCGCAGGGAGAGCCAACGCCAGGCAACAAGACGCTTGTGGCGTTTCTCGGCGCGCTCCAGTTCTTCTCGTCCTGCCTGTGAGGGCTGAACGAGCCGTCCTGTGCCGGGGGGCGGTACGCGTCGTCCGGCTGCATGGTCACTCGCCCAGCCAACAAGACGGGAAATGCCGTTATCGCGCTCGTCAATCGGGCACATCGCATAAACCCAGCGTTGCGTCAGACCAAGCCCTTCAACACCTTCCAGCGCCGAGGCGATTTCGAAAGCCTGATCCATATCGGCAAGGCGATAATTCGGGTCATCGGCGCGCAGAACGGCGCGTTTGATACGCACCAGAACGCCGTAAAGACTATCCGTCTCGATTTCCTCGGCCACGGCACGCACGATATCGGAATCCGGCTGGACAAGCGGGCGCAGCTCGGTAATCGGCTCTGGCGGTGCGGCCAGCATCTTGCAGATATGCGCAGGCGTTCCAGCCTCGCCCAGTACAGCCACGATACCGTTCTCATGATGGCCGTAGCGTCCGGCGCGGCCGCCAATCTGCTTGATTTCCTGCGCTGTCAGGTCACGGGTCTGTTTGCCGTCATATTTGCGTAGCGCACTGAACACCACGCGCTTGATCGACAGATTGAGCCCCATGCCAATGGCGTCTGTCGCGACCAGGATTTCGGCCTCGCCATTATTGAACCGTGCAGCCTCGGCACGACGGACTTCCGGGCTGAGTGCGCCGTAAACCACGGCGACACGTTTGCCGAGAGTCAGCAATTCTGCGCGCAGATCAAGCACTTCACGACGCGAGAAGGCAATGAGCGCATCGCCTGCCTCAAGGTCGCGCAGCCTGACCGGAGCGCTGGCGGCACGCAATGGCGATTTGCGCTCCAGAGTGATTTCGTCGAGTGGATCGTCACAGAGTTCGGCAATGCGCCGGATGAGGGGAATGCAGTCCGGCGCGCCCAGAATGTAGAGATGACGGGCCGGAACCCCCATGATTGCCGCGGTCCAGGCGGCGCCGCGGTCGGGGTCCATCAGCATCTGCGCTTCATCGATCAGTGCCACGTCAACAGGGTTATGGAACGGACACATCTCGACGGTCGCAGCCAGATGGCGTGCACCGGGAAAATCGATGCGTTCTTCGCCAGTAGCCAAGGAGGCTGGAACCCCGCGGGAAAGCAGCGATTCGCGAAACTCATGTGCCAGAAGGCGTAGCGGGGCGAGGGCCAGACCGCTCTCTGCATTGGCCAATGCATTCAGCGCGGTATAGGATTTGCCCGAGTTGGTTGGCCCCGTCACCAGCGTGATGCGTCGCTTGAGTGAGCGCGCCGTGCGAAAATGCGCCACATAACGATCAAGAGCTGCCACGCGGGCAATGACGGCATTACCGACCTTGCGGCCCGTGAGGGCAGGGGTGCCGCGCGCGCCACCGCGCCATTCCGCAAGCTGCGCACGCAGGCGCTTGAGAATCTCGGGATCGAATTCGAACTTCTCGGTACCGTCAGGCTGCGGTGTGCGACGGGTAACCGGCAGACGGTTCTCGGCTATCCAGCGCAGCGCCTCACGCGGAGTACAATGCAGAATGGCAGGCACCTGATCGAAGCCTACAAGGCTCTCTTCCCAGGCTTTGAGCCGTTCATTCTCGCGTTTGCGCCGGGCTTCCGCGCGCGCTTCGATCCGTTCTTCTTCCTCGCGCCGGGCTTTCTCGCTGGCGATCAGCTCGGCTTCGAAACCCGTATCCTCGACACCAAAGGCAGAGGCGACAATCTGCGCCAGACGATCAATCTGCCCGCCGGAAAGGAAGGTTCCGGCATCGCTCAGATCGGCCTGTACCGCTTCAAGCACGTCGCGCGGTGTATGGCCCATTTCGCGCAGACGGCCTGCCAGGGTGTCATTGAGCGTGTTTCGTAACAGATCGAGACCGGCACGCGGATCATGCACACGACCCACCGCATCGAGAATATCCGCCTTGCTGATCCAGAGTTCACCCGCGCGGCGGGTGGCATTCATGAGCTGGGCTGCCCAGTCCTTGCGGCGGACGTCGCAGAGCAGACGTTCATATTCCGAAGGCAGGATACGCTCGGCCCCCGGCACAAGGTTGCGGGCGATCAGTTTGAGAAGGCGAGGCTCCTCCTTGGGGGTAGGAGAAAGGCCGGTATCCTCAATGGCCAAGGCAAGAGCGTGATCAGCGGGGGAGCGTGCAGAATCCATGAGAGCGTTTGTGCGTTATGACACGGTTTGCTGCAACGGCAGACTTGTCGAAGCGCGCGTTTCGTTCTCCTATACGATTTCGTAACGATCTGAAGGAGCCCATGGTGCGGTTCAAGCAAGTCCCGAAATTTTCTGCCATTCTCGGTTTCACGTCTCTTCTCGCGGGCACAGCCCTCGCCGCGCCGGATATGCCGCCGCATATGGGACCACCACCGCCGCCGCCCGGTCCCGATGGTGGTCCCGGTGGGCTACAGGGTCCTGCTTTCCTGATGAAACCGCAGCATGTGCTGAGCGATGGCAGCGTGACTATTCGTGGTCAGGCCATTCCGTATCAAACGGAATCCGGCACGCTTATCATCCATCCCGCCGGATGGGACGACGCCAATCCAGACCCCAAGGCGCCTCAGGCCGTCGCGTCCGTTTTCTATGTCGCCTATTTCAAGAAAGGCGCGCATCCCGAAAACCGTCCGATCACCTTCGTCTATAACGGTGGCCCCGGCTCCTCCACGGTCTGGCTGCACATGGGCGCGCTCGGGCCAAAGCGTGTTGTGACGGTCGACGATCAGCCGACACCTGCCGCCCCTTACAAGGTGGTCAATAACGATGATTCGCTGCTCGATGCGACCGATCTCGTTTTCATCGATGCTCCTGGCACCGGCTATGGCCGCGTGATCGGCAAGGATCGCGACAAGGCGTTTTACGGCACCGACCCCGATGCCGCAGCCTTTACCGATTTCATCGCGCAGTTCCTGTCGCGGCACGGGCGTTTCAACTCGTCCAAATATCTCTTTGGTGAAAGCTATGGCACGACGCGCTCGGCCATCATTGCCAATGCGCTGCGCCAGGATAAAGGGATCGACCTCAACGGCGTCATTCTGCTGTCGCAGATCCTGAATTACGGCAATTCCATTGACCGGGCACAGAACAACCCGAGCAACGATCAGCCTTACGTGCTGGGCCTGCCAAGCTTTGCCGCAACGGCTTGGTATCACCACAAGCTGCCCGACCAGCCCACCGATCTGAAAGCCTTTCTGGCCGAGGTCGAGCATTTTGCGCTGACCGATTACACATCGGCCTTGCAGGATGGCACCAGCATCAGTGACGACAAGCTGAAAGCGACAGCCGAGAAGCTGCATCGCTATACGGGGCTGCCGGTCGAGTACATCATCAAGGCCAATCTGCGTGTCAATGGTGGCGAATTCGCCAAGACGCTGCTTGGCGATCAGGGTATGGATACGGGCCGCCTCGACAGCCGCTTCTCTGGCCCGAGCATGGATCCTTTGGGCCAGACACCCGAATACGACCCGCAATCCGCTGCTATGGAATCCGCCTATGTGGCGGCCTTCAATGACTATGCCCATACGACGCTGCATTATGGTGCCGATCCGTCTTTTGGCGATGGGTATATGGAATATCGCGTCAGTGCCCATAGCATCGGCAAATGGAGCTTTACGCACAAGCAGCCCGATCAGCGCGGACAGGCGCGTGGCGAGCCGAATGTGCTGCCCGATCTGGCAGCGGCGATGAAGGCTAACCCGGGGCTTCAGGTGATGCTGAACCAAGGCTATTACGATCTCGGTACGCCTTATTTCGAAGGTGTGTATGAAATGCGCCATCTGCCGATCCCGCGCGCGCTCGCGAAAAATATCGAGATCAAGCAATACGCGTCGGGCCATATGGTCTATGCGCATCTGCCTGCGCTGCATGAAATGCACGATAATGTTTCGCAGTTTATCGCAAGGACGCATCCAAAATCGTCGTAATATTTTAAAACAGACAGGGCTGTGGGGTTTTCAAAGGGCGAGAGGATGTTTTAGAAATTTCGCCACTTTGGGCGGTGTCAGACCGCCCGCCCCCTGCTTCCTTGCGAAAGAGTGCCGATGAACGCGCCTGTCTCACTGCCGATGCCAACCATTGCCGAGCCGCTTTCAGGGCTCCTTCCCGTCGAGGGCCATCCCGGCCAGTATCACCTAGCGCCGCCGAGCAAGGAATATGGTCACCTTCAGGCCTGCGAGGTTCTGAGCGTGCATCACTGGACCGACCGCCTTTTCACCTTCACCTGCACGCGCGACCCTGGTCTGCGCTTCGAGAACGGCCAGTTCACGATGATCGGCATCGAGGTCGAGGGCAAACCGCTGCTGCGAGCCTATTCCATCGCCTCGGCCAATTACGAGGAAGAGCTGGAATTTTTCTCCATTGCGGTGGAAGACGGCCCGCTGACCTCGCGTCTGCGCCACGTCAAGGTGGGCGACACGGTTCTGGTCGGTCGCAAGCCGGTCGGCACACTCCTGCTCGACAATCTGCGCCCGGGCCGCAATCTGTATTTCCTGTCGACCGGCACCGGGCTTGCACCGTTCATGAGCCTGATCGAAGACCCTGAGTGCTATGAGCGCTACGAGAATGTGGTGCTAAGCCATACCGTACGTATCTCGGGCGAACTGGCTTATATGAACCATATCCGCCACGACCTGCCGAACCATGAATTCCTCGGCGAATTTGTGTCCAAGCAGCTCAAATACTACCCGGCCGTCACGCGTGAAGACTTTGCCGTGACCGACCGCATCACCACGCTGATCGAGAACGGCAAGATTTTCGACGATCTCGGCCTGCCGAAGCTCGATCCAGAGCATGACCGCGTGATGATCTGCGGTTCGCCCGAAATGCTGGCTGATACTGAAAAGCTGCTCGTTTCCATGGGCTTTGAAGAAGGCAATATGAGCAAGCAGGGCTCTTATGTTGTCGAAAAGGCTTTTGCGGAACGCTGAGCCTGCTACGCCCGTTCTGTAGGGGCGCAGGGCACAGTAGTGATCATGATATGCGCGGCCGGGAGTTCTTCCGGCCGCGTTTTCTTTTGGAGACAAGTCATATGCCGGATTTCGATCTTTTCGTCATAGGGGCCGGGTCGGGCGGTGTGCGCTGCGCCCGTATCGCCGCACAAAACGGTGCCCGTGTCGGTATTGCCGAAAGCCGCCATTGGGGAGGCACCTGCGTCAATCTCGGCTGCGTTCCCAAGAAGCTGATGGTCTACGCATCAGAAGGGGCTGAGGCCGCTGACGACGCCCGTGCCTATGGCTGGGATGTCACGATCGGCGCGCATGACTGGCCCCGCTTTATCGCCGCCAAGGACAAGGAAATCGAGCGTCTCGACGGGATCTACAAATCCATGCTCGACAAGGCAGGGGTCGGCCTTTTTACCGGTCGGGCAAAGATGATCGACGCTCATACAGTCGAGATCGGCCCGGGCCCGCTCGACGAACAGGCGACGCCGCAGCGCGTGACGGCCGAGAAGATCGTCATTGCGACCGGCGGTCGCCCCGTGCGCCCGCCCATCGACGGAGCAGAACTCGGGATCATCTCCGATGAGGCATTTCATCTGACCGAACGGCCCGAGCGTGTCTGTATTATCGGCGGCGGCTATATCGGCGTCGAGTTTGCCGGTATTTTTGCAGGCCTCGGCTCGAAGGTCGATCTTGTTTTCCGTCAGGATCTGCCCTTGCGCGGTTTCGACCAGGAGTTGCGTCAGAAACTGCTCGAGGCCCTGCCCAAGCATGGCATCACCGTTCATGCCGGTGTCTCGCCCGAAAAGATCGAGGCCCTCAAGGGCGGCGCCCGTCAGGTCGTGTTGTCCAACGGGACGCAGGTCGAAACCGATTGCGTGTTCTTCGCAACGGGGCGCAAGCCCAATATCGACGGGCTGGGTCTTGATGCGCTCGGTGTCAAAACCGAGAAGGGGGCCGTGGTGGTCGATGCGCAATCGACCAGCTCTGTGCCGGATATCTATGCCATCGGCGATGTCACCGACCGGATCAACCTGACCCCGGTGGCCATAGCCGAGGGTCATACGCTTGCCGAACGCTTGTTCTCGAAGCACACGCCTCGTGACTGGGCTTACGACACCACGCCCAAGGCCGTGTTCTTCTCCGAGACACTCGCAAGTGTAGGACTGACGGAAGAGGAAGCCGCGAAACAGGCTGATCTGGATGTGTTTACGGCGTCCTTCCGCCCGCTGCGCCAGACATTGATCGGGCGTGACCGCAAGGCGTTCATGAAGTTGATCGTCGAGCGTGATAGCCAGAAAGTGGTCGGTGCACACATGATGGGCGATGCCGCGGCAGAACTCATGCAGGGCGTGGCAATTGCCGTTACGGCCGGGCTGACCAAGCGTGATTTTGATCGCACGATCGGCATTCATCCGACTACGGCTGAGGAGTTTGTAACCATGCGCAGTCCGACCCGTCAGGTCAGCCGCGCATCCTGAGGCAGTCCCCGGCCCGCAAAGGGCCGGGGAGCAAAGTCAGAGTTTCGTGCTGCTCAGGAAGCTGAGCAGATCGCGGTTCAGAGCTTCGGCATCGGTCGCGAACAGACCATGCGGTGCGCTGTCGTATTCAACATAGCGCGCATGGGGCAGCCGCTCGCTCACACGCTTGCCGGTCAGCTCGTAGGGTACTGTCTTGTCGCCGGTGCCATGGACCACCAGAACCGGGAGGGTCAGCGCAGCCAGATCCGGGCGGAAATCGGTACGGCTGAAGCTGTCGATACAGTCCAGCGTTGCGTTCGGGCTGGCCATAATGCCAAGCGTGAAGCTCCAGTCGATCAATGCCTGACTGACCGGCTTGCGGATCAGGCTGACGCCATAGAATCCCTTCAGGAATTCGGCCAGAAAGTGAAAGCGGTCGCGACGTATCTGTGCCTTGAATTCGGCAAATACATCGACCGGTACACCATCGGGATTGTCATCTGTCTGGAGCAGGAACGGTACGACAGACGCGATCAGGCCGACACCGGCAAGACGCGTCGGGCCAAAACGGCTGACATAGCGTGTCACCTCTCCACCGCCCATCGAGAACCCGATCAGGGTAAGATCGGTCAGGTCGAGATGATTGATCAGCTCGGCAAGATCTGCGGTAAGCGTCTCATAATCATAGCCACCAAAGGGATGGCTGGACTGGCCGAATCCACGACGATCATAGGTGATCACGCGATAGCCAGCTTCGAGCAGGGCCAGGGTCTGGTATTCCCACATATCGCCGGTCAGTGGCCATCCATGGACCAGCAATACCGGCCGTCCGGCGCCCATATCCTTGTAATGGAGAGTATTACCGTCACGTAAGGTCAGATAAGACATGGGCGTGTCCTTTTCAGGCAGATAAGAGGTCTTAGGCCAGAACAGACCTGAAACAGGGGAGTTCCCGTCTGGTTGAAAGCGCATCATTCAAAGACTTGCCAGGGTTACGCAGATTTCCTGACAGTCCTGTCTTACCGGCAAGGCTTTGTCGGAAAGGGAACAGATGTGTCGGGTCAATCTGGTTACAAGCAGATGTCTTTTGTTAATTGTGTAAACCAAAATAATTCTAAATAAAATAATAACTCTTATAATGTTTCTATACAAAATTACAAATAATTATTGGTAAAAATAGTATTTTCTGACGTCAGTGTCCTGAAACAGGATGCTTGAGCATGGGATGGGTAATCGTCCCTCTCTGAGATAATTTATAAAAATAAAATATGCTGGTAGTCATTTACAGAATCGTCTTCTGCAATTTTTGACGTTTCAATCAGAAAAAAATGTGACTATATAAAAATTAACTAGGCATTTGTTTTCATAGAAAAATTTTTACAAATAAAAACTCACAACAACATAGTCGCGATTATGTGACTCCAATTATCCATCCTTTGAACTATCTCATTAAAAATGATACATGTTACGAGATTTTGTTAGATAAATGTTAGCGATGGGGCTTCTGAAAAAGTAATGAGCTACACGTCATATGAAATAGAAAGAGAAAAAAAGATACCAATGGTCGGAAAGATGTTGCTTGCAGCAATTCTTGCCGCTGTAGCTGGTCTTATGTTTGGTCTTGATATTGGCGTTATTTCTGGAGCTCTTGGTTTTATTGCAAAAGAGTTCCATGCAGGAGATGTCGCTCAGGAATGGATTGTTTCTTCCATGATGTTCGGAGCGGCAATCGGGGCGCTTTGTGCCGGACAGCTCTCCTATCGTTTTGGTCGAAAGAAATCACTTATACTGAGTGCTGTTCTTTTTATGCTTGGTGCCATGCTTTGCGTTGTTGCGCAGGGTATCACGGTTCTGATTGTGGCCCGTGCTCTGCTTGGTCTTGCTATTGGTATCGCAAGCTTTGTTGCACCACTTTATATTTCAGAAGTGGCAGATGAGCAGCATCGCGGAAGTCTGATTTCGGTTTACCAGCTGATGATTACGATCGGTATTCTGCTCGCTTTCGTATCGGATGCGGTTTTTTCCTATTACGGCGCCTGGCGCTGGATGCTGGGAATTGTCGCCGTGCCAGGGGCGGTCTTCATGCTGGGCTCGTTGTTTCTGCCTGACAGCCCGCGCTGGCTGATGCTGCGTGGGCGTCATGACGAGGCGCTTGAAACGCTTGCAAGCCTTCGTTCCTCGCGTGCAGAGGCTGAGAAGGAAATCGGCGAGATACAGGACAGGCTGAAACAGAAGCAGCGTGGTTTCTCGATGTTTCTTGAAAATCCGAATTTCCGCCGCTCGGTTTTTCTCGGTATCGGATTGCAGATTGTCCAGCAGCTGACCGGCATCAATGTCGTCATGTATTATGCCCCGCGCATTTTCGAAGTCGCGGGTTTCGCTCAGGACGGCCAGATGTGGGGAACGGCAATTGTCGGCCTCGTGAACATGCTGGCGACCTTTATTGCAATCAGTTTTGTCGATCGCTGGGGTCGACGTCCCATGCTGATTGCCGGGTTCGCCATTATGGCGCTCGGAATGGGGGCTCTTGCTATCCTTTTGTCCGTCGGAAGCGATTCAGGCACGGCAATGCATTACCTTTCGGTTGCTGTTCTGCTGCTCTTCATCACCGGTTTTGCCTTCTCTGCGGGGCCATTGATCTGGATCCTCTGTGCAGAGGTCCAGCCCCTCGAAGGGCGTGATTTTGGTGTTGCCTGCTCCACTTTCACCAACTGGATCGCGAATATGGCAGTTGGAGTAACATTCCTGACCCTTCTGGGCAGCCTCGGTGCCTCGCATACTTTCTGGCTTTATGCCGGGCTCAACGCGCTCTTCATTGGCTTTACGCTTTTCTTTGTTCCCGAAACTCGCGGCGTTTCTCTCGAATCTATCGAACAGAAACTCAATAGCGGCGCGAAATTGCGCGCAATCGGGCGCTAGAACTCCCGAATACTTCAAATCGGGACCCCCTGTTTATTCGAATAAAGGACAAGAAAATGTCTTCGACCTATCCTGTGCGCAAAAAGCATCTCGTTCTGGCCATTGGTATGGCAGCCTTTCTGACTGGTTCTCTGGCTGTGGCAGCCCCGGCGCCATGGCAGGATCGCTCAGCTTCGACTCAGGATCGTGTCGCTGCGCTGATGCAGCGCATGACGAAGGCTGAAAAACTCTCGCTTGTGACAAGCGAGCTTGCCATGGAGTTCGGAAATTACAAAAAGCCAGCGGGAGCAATCGGATCGGCAGCCTATGTTGCGGCGATCGGCCGTCTTGGCGTGCCAGCTTTGCAGATCAGCGATGCCGGGCTCGGTGTGACCAATCCTGTGAATGCGCGCCCGGGTGATGGTGCAACGGCTCTTCCTGCCGGTCAGGCGCAATCAGGCGCGTTCGACCTTCAGCTGGCGCGGGAGGGAGGTGCGATGATCGGTGCCGAAGCCAAGCATCGCGGGTTCAATGTTCTGCTTGCGGGAGGCATGGACCTCGTACGCGATCCCCGTAACGGAAGAAATTTTGAGTATATGGGAGAGGATCCCATTCTTGCCGGGCAGGTTGCCGCCGCTGAGGTTGCAGGCGTGCAGAGCCAGCACGTCATTTCCACGATCAAGCATTATGCGGTGAACTCCTATGAGACCGGCCGCATGATGAGCAGTATGGATATGTCGATCCCTGCGATGCAGGAATCCGATCTCCTTGCTTTCAGGATCGCGGTCGAGGAAGGAAAGCCAGGGAGCATCATGTGCTCCTATAACAAGGTCAATGCGGTCTATGCCTGCCAGAATCCTTATCTTCTGACGGATGTCCTGCGCGGTGAGTGGGGGTATGACGGTTTCGTCATGAGTGACTGGGGGGCGCTCTCTGATGGTGCTGCCGCCGTGACTGCGGGTCTGGATCAGGATTCCGCCTCGACTCTCGATCGCGGGCCGAAATTTATTGATGCCATGCGCAAAATGGCCAATCGCCCTGAGGGTGAGAAAGTTCTCGATACCAAGGTCCGTCATATTCTCACGGCAATGATCGCTAATGGCGTTTTTGACGATCAGGCTCGCCTGGCGGAGGGGGATGCAGAAATTGCTGCCCATATGGCTGTTGCGCGTCGTATCGAGGAAGAGGGGGCCGTTCTTCTGCGCAACGAAAATGCGACTTTACCACTTGCGTCAGTCAAGAAGATCCTCGTCGTTGGGGGGCATGCAGACAAAGGGGTGATTGCTGGCGGAGGCAGCTCTGCTGTCCTGCCGCGTGGTGGCAGCGCTGTTATCGATCCGGTACAGTCCAGTCTCGAGACAATGCCCCATCCGATTGTCTTCGAACCCAACCCGCCTCTGGATGCGCTGCGCAAGGCGATGCCAGGCGCTAAAATCGTCTTCAATTCGGGTGAAAATCCCCGGGAGGTTGCCGAACTGGCACAGAAGGCAGACGCCGTTGTTGTCTTTGTTACCAAATGGCAGGGAGAAAGCCTGGATGCGCCCGATCTCGAACTGACAGAGGCCGATAACGCTCTTATTGAAGCGGTAGCTCAGGCTAACCGGAAAAGCGTGGTCGTTCTGGAGACAGGTAATCCTGTGGTCATGCCTTGGTTCGGCAAGGTGGGGGCAGTGCTTGAAGCTTGGTATCCTGGGTCTGCAGGCGGAGAAGCAATTGCCAATCTGCTGAGCGGTAAAGTGGCCCCCTCAGGCCGTCTCACGACCACATGGCCCAAAGCCCTGACCGATCTCCCCCGGCCGGAACTGCCAGGTGCGGGGCATCATGCCGGAGCGTTCCCTTTCGACAAAACCAATATTGCTTACCTCAAGAACTATGACCTGAATATTGAAGGTGCGAATGTCGGTTATCGCTGGTTTGCCGAGCGTAAAATCGCGCCGGCTTTTCCTTTCGGTTTCGGATTGAGCTACACGCAGTTCTCGCATGACGGACTTACCGTTTCAATGAGCGGCAAGACAGCGGTCGCGCATGCGAAAGTCACGAATACCGGCAAGCGGGTTGGTGATGATATCGTCCAGATTTATGCCCACGCTCCTGACGGCACCCCGCTGCGTCTGGCCGGATATGGTCGTGTTACCCTTGCTCCCGGTGAGAGCCGTATAGTTGACGTTCCTCTCTCTCCCTATGCGACGGCGCGCTATGACGTGGCCCAGAAAAACTGGAAACAGTCTGCAGGCACCTATCGCTTTGTTTTCGCTCAAAATGCTGCAGACCAGACCGGCCCTTCAGCCAGTCTCTCAATCGACGCAGAGTGAGGGGGAGGGCTCATGCGTGTTTCTCCCTTTCCCAAGGGCAGAAGGTCAATCGCTGAAAGGCGATTGACCCTTGGCTCCGGGCTGCTGGTTGTCATGGTCTGTGGTGGCATTGGTTCTGCGGCAGCGCAGGAAACCAATTACACCAATCTGCCTTCTCTCGATGCCCAGAGAGCTGCTGTAAAGATCGATGATCGGTGTCACGACTATGACAAGATGATCACCAAGGGATCCGAGTCACCGATCATTACCACATGTGATACGCTTTTTCCGGATCAGTTCGGTCTTCGCGACAAACTGGCCAGTAAAGGTATTCTTTTCGAGGGATATTACTCTTTCGGAGAGATCTATGATGTTCTCGGACATCAGGGTAAGCCACAGGCCTATAACGGCCAGAGTCCCAATTTTTCAGGTAATCTCTGGCTGAACATGACCTATGATATGGAGCGTGTCGGGCTCAATAAAGGCTCACAGCTTACTCTCTCGATGAATAACTGGCAGACCGCCTATCCCGGTGCAGGGATACGGGGGACGGCTCTCAGTCAGGCAACGATTTTCCAGACGTTCTTCAACGGTCGTATCACTGCACAATACGGGTATTATGGTCTTCTGGGGCAGTTTTACGGTCTTTTCCTGGGAACAAGCACAGCCTCGACCGCTCTGGGCCCGACCAGTATCATTCCAAATCAGGTTGGTATGTCGATGTATATGCCGACTCCGGGGCTTGATATCCGCATGTATGCGCATGACAGGCGCTTTTATAACCATTTCGGCTTTGCCCGTAGTCAGAGTCCGGACGGTTTCAGCGCGGACTCACGCGCAAATCCCTCTGGTGTGAATTTTCGCGTCAATGGTGCGCGGCCAATCTATGTCGATGAAATCGGCTTCAGGCAGCGTCCCTCCAAAGGGAAGCTCATGACATGGCTGCGCGCCGGGGGCATTTATAACAGTTCATCCTATTATGATTACCGTAAACGCGCTTTTGGCCATTCCAACTCGGCATTCTATGTCGTTTTTGATCAGCAGCTAATCCAGACCAATCCGGCGATCCCTTATCTGGGATGGTATATTGATCTGAAGACCGATCATGCGGATCGTACCAGCAATGTCTTTACGGATGATTATGCTGCGACGATCTACTCACTTGGACCGTTTCGCGGGCATGAAAAAGACATGCTGTCGATCGGGTTCACCTATAACAAGATCGGCTCAGCCGCGCAGCAGAACCTGCAACAGTTCTCGCCCCGAAAATTTGATCACAGCACGACCTCCTCGATCGCTTACGCGGCTCATCTTCATCGGGGAATCTATTTTGTGGGGACGACAAGCTACACAACCCATCCTGTCGTCTCCCGTCTTTATGCTGACGCCCTTACCCTTCAGGGACAGTTTACCCTGTCATTCTGACTCAGGCACCGTCTTCAATCGGAAGGTAAATTGCTCACCTGATCCAGGGCGCTATAGGTGCCCTGGAGTTAAGGGTTAGCGTGGGGCTACCCAGCCATTACCGGTCGCATCACCAAGCTGGCCACTCTGAACCGGGCTGCTGTTCGAATACGCTGTCCCAAACTTGCTGAGATCAGCGCCGGTTACGGCATCACGCTGAATGTTGTCGGCATGGTCCGGATCCGGACCGTGATTGAATTCGGTGCTTGGCGTTTCCTGATAACCGGGTGGGAGCGAATGGCGTCCCTTGGCGGTCAGGTGTTCCCCTTTGCCACGATACTCCACACCGGTATCATTGGTGCTTGCCTGGGGCGCATGAGCATCGCTCGGGGCATTCTGTCCCGTGAACTGGGCCCAGGCCGTTCCTGCCGGCAGAACCAGAAGTGTAGCGGCCAGAAAAGCGCCGCGTCGGAGCTTTGCCATCGAAGCATTCCCTTGCAGTTTCGTCCCGTTACAAATGACGTAGAGGGACGGTGGTTGCCAATTCGGAAATAAGCCCGATCTCTGGCGCTGATAGAACGTCAAGTAAGCGGTGAGGCTGGAGGCGGCAAGAGGGTTTTATGATGGATGACCTGCTTGGCCCGCTCAGAGGGCCGGAGACCTTGGCGCCAGGTGCCATTTTCCTGCCGGGCGTTGCGATATCGCGACAGGAAAGGATGATGGTGGAGATAAGGCAGATCATTGCCTCAGCCCCGCTTCGCCGTCTTTCAACTCCGGGCGGAAGGCGGTTCTCGGTAGAGATGACAAATTGTGGCAATCTGGGCTGGCTCTCTGACGCATCAGGCTATCGCTACGAATCCCGGGATCCAGTCACGGGCGCCTTATGGCCTTCTATTCCCGGAGGATGGATCACATTTGCGGAGGAGATGGCGGCAAGGGCAGGCTATGCAGCGTTCCGCCCACAAGCCTGTCTGATCAATCGATATGCAGCTGGTGCCCGGATGGGGTTGCACCAGGACCGCGATGAGACGGCGCTGAATAATCCGATCGTCTCTGTTTCTCTCGGTGTCGGGGCCTATTTCCTGTTTGGTGGCGCCAAGCGCGATACCCCCGTCAGGAAGCTGCGCCTGCTCAGTGGCGATGTGGTTGTATGGGGAGGGAGGTCGCGTCTTTTTTATCATGGCGTGGCGCCACTTCCTGCGGATGAGCATCCTCTGACCGGTGTCTATCGCTGGAATCTGACCTTCCGTCGTGTGACCGTCCCGGATAGGCCCTAGGCGGCACGATTAATCCGCTTCATACTGGTCACCCTCTTTTCTGTCTGAAGGAAGACGCACTCATGCACCCGAACCGCGAACCCGCCCTGAACGCCGGCTGGACGCCGTCGAGCTGGCGGTCGCACCCCATTCGCCAGGCGCCTCAATATCTGGATGCAGCCGCGCTCGACTCAGTCGAAGCCCGTCTGCGGCGATATCCGCCGCTGGTGTTTGCGGGCGAGACGCGGCGTCTGAACAGCCAGCTTGCCAAGGCAGCGCGCGGTGAGGCGTTTGTATTGCAGGGCGGGGCCTGTGCCGAGAGTTTCAACGAGTTCACGGCCGATATCGTGCGCGACACGTTTCGTGTGTTGTTGCAGATGGCAGTTGTCCTGACCTTTGGTGCCAAGGTGCCGGTCATCAAGATTGGTCGTATGGCCGGGCAATATGCCAAGCCGCGCTCATCCGATACCGAGACGCAGGATGGTGTGACGCTGCCATGCTATCGTGGTGACATCATCAATGGGCCTGAATTTACTGAAGCTGCGCGCATTCCCGACCCGGCGCGCATGGAAACGGGGTATTTCCAGTCGGCTGGTGTCATGAACCTGCTGCGCGCCTTTGCCTCAGGTGGTTATGCCAACCTGCACGAAGTGCATCGCTGGAATCTGGGCTTTGTCAAGCGTTCGCCTCTGGCAGAGCGTTATCAGGATCTGGCACAGCGTATTGATGAAACCCTGTCTTTCATGGGCGCCTGCGGTTTCAATCAGAGCGCACCCCAGATCAACGAGACAGAATTCTATACCTCGCATGAAGCGTTGCTCCTGCCTTATGAGCAGGCGCTTACACGTATCGATAGTCTGAGCGAGAACTGGTACGATTGCTCTGCACATTTCCTGTGGATCGGCGATCGTACGCGCCAGCCTGATGGCGCCCATGTCGAGTTCCTGCGTGGCGTCGGCAATCCGATCGGCATCAAGGTTGGCCCGACCACCACGCTTGATGATCTTGAGAAGCTGCTTGATATCCTCAATCCACGGGATGAAGCCGGACGTATCACCCTTATCTCGCGTATGGGGGCCAGCAAGGTGGGTGATTTCCTTCCGCCCCTGCTCGACAAGGTTCAGGCGAGTGGCCGCACCGTCACATGGTTGTGCGATCCGATGCATGGCAACACCATCAGCACGGCAGACAAGGTCAAGACGCGCTCTTTTGACTCCATTCTGAATGAAGTAAAGGGTTTCTTTTCCGTCTTCCAGCAGGCCGGGCTACGTCCTGGTGGCATTCATATCGAGATGACGGGTCAGGACGTGACCGAATGTGTGGGCGGTGCCCAGTGCCTCACCGAGGCTGATCTGGCAGGACGTTACGAGACTTTCTGCGATCCGCGCCTCAATGCCGAGCAGTCTCTTGAAATGGCCTTTCTTCTCGCCGAGGAACTGACAGGTCACTTCCGCGATCATGGAGTACTCAGGGGATGAGCCGCAGCGTGGCTGATGAGGAACGCGCCGCCATAGGCGCTGCCCTCAGCCCAAAACTCGCTCTGAACCAGAGCGAGATCGCGGCGCGTACCGACGCCTATTTCAATCGCACTCAGGCCATTGTCTCGCATTTTGGCGAATGTGAAGTCACTTACGCAATCTTCATTCGCAGACCTGTTATTGCTGCCCATGGACTGATGATCGCATGGCTTGAAAATGTTGCGCGCGAACAGGGTTTTTCGGTCAGGATCGATATTGTTACGCCCGAAGGCAGTTGGGTTGGTGCAGGCGAACCGCTGCTTTACCTGACCGGTCCCTTTACACGTATGGCCCCTCTGGAAACCTTGCTGCTTCAGAAGCTGGGCTCTGCCTGCGTAGCGGCTCATAACGCCTATCAGATGGCTCTCGCCCTGCCTGACGCCGCCTTCATGGCCATGGAAGCCCGTCACTGCGCCGGGTTCGAAATGCAGGAAATCATGGGTTATGCAGCCTCTGTCGGTTCGCGCGCTGCACAGCGTGAGGGTGCCAGAGGCTTCATAGGTTCTGCCAATGATATAACCGCCCCATTCTTTGGCTGCGAACGTGGTCTTGGCACCATGCCTCATGCACTGATCGGCTATGCGGGTTCGACCCTGCGTGCGGCTGAGATGTACCATGAGGTCTATCCCCAGGATCCGCTGGTGGTGCTGGTTGATTATTTCGGGCAGGAGATTACCGACGCCCTGGCTGTCTGCCGACGCTTTCCTGAGCTGGCAGCACAGGGGCGTATCAGCGTGCGCCTGGATACCCATGGCGGGCGTTTCATTGAAGGGCTTGATCCCCAGTCATCCTATGGGGTTCTGGAACGCCATACACCGGGTACGATCAGGCGTTATCGTTCCGACCATGAGCTGAAAGATCTGGTGGGAACAGGTGTTTCGGCTGCGGCAATCTGGTGGATGCGTGAATCGCTCAACGAAGCCGGATTCCCTGAGGTAAAGATCATCGTCTCGTCCGGCTTCGGTCTCGAGAAATGCATGACCATGCGTGACTCGCATGCGCCTCTTGATGTCGTTGGTACGGGATCTTTCATTCCTGTCAAATGGAACGAAACCTATGCAACCGCCGATATCGTTGCTTACGACGGCGAAAAGCGGGTGAAAGTCGGACGAGAGTTTCTCCTGCAGAAAGTTGTCGCCAAAACGAAGGAGAGCGAAGCGTGAGCAGTTCTGAAGCAGAGCCCGATCGCGGCTGGTTTGTCCGTATTCTTGATAATTCGGGTGGTGCGGAAGAAGGGATCGTTGAAGAGGTCAAGGACTTCCAGGATCTTGCCCACGCCAATGCCTATGCGCGCGCTTATGTGCGTGACAGCGTTGAGCGATGCAGGGTAGGCGGCGCTGTCGGTCGCGAGGTGCTGGAATCCTGGTTCTCGTTCGGAGAAGATGCGATTGTGGTCGAAGCCGGTGACGATGGGTGGAAATCGGCCTCGGAACTTGAAGATTTCGCGGCCACACCCGCGACCCCTATGGAGCGCGACTGGCGTACACTCGATCCGCGTCGTCTCGTCGAAGATGATGAACAGGTTGAGCTCTGATGACAGTTGATCGCCGCAGGATTCTTCTGACCGCGCTCGGGCTTGGTGCGGCTATGCCGCTTGAGGGTTTTGCAGCTGCGACGCTGACACCCTCACCACAGCCACAAAGCGGACTATCTGCCCTGAGCCGCCAGCTTGCGGTCCTGCCGCGCAGGCGCGCATTCAGGACACTGCCGCGTTTGCTTGATCACCCCGATCTTTGGGATGATGTCGCTTTTGACGCCTTACTGACCTATCGTGGTGCTCAGAAAATGCTGGGTACGGGCACGTCCCTTGAGGGAAAATGGGCAGTCGAGGCTCAGAATCTGCTCAATGCAGAAGTCTTTTCTTTCGTACATCCCGACGCCCTGCTGGTCATGGGCTTGTGGGGTGAAGCCCAGCTTGCACTCTATAACGAAGCGTCCTGGGCACATTTCAATCTCGCACGTCTCGTGACGCCTGGTCAGAATGCCGCTTCCTTGCATCAGACTCCGGCAGGTACATCACGTCATCATCAGGATGAGGAGGGCGTTTACGGAGCTGCGGGGCGCAGCATTCCTGCGCTTCAGGCGCGCGGTGTGGTATTTCTGGCCTGCCACAATGCAGTCTGGGCACATGCCGGTCGGCTGATTGCTCTTGGTGCCGGACCTGCCGGACTGACCCAGGAACAGCTTGCTGCCGAACTGACCAATGCTCTTGATCCCCGGGCAATTGTCACACCGAGTGCTCTGGGCGCTGTGGCTGAGTTGCAGCGGGCCGGGTTTTCAAGGATTTTCTGAAAAGCTTTCTTTTCTGAACGGTCGGGTGTGCGGAGGCTCTGGCAAATTGCCTGCGTGCTTGGCATAGAAGCAGCATGAAACTGCGCTTCGCTCCCAGCCCGACCGGCTATCTCCACGTTGGCAATGCCCGTCTGGCCATCGCCAATGCCTTGTATGCCCGCAACCATGGCGGCAAGTTCCTGCTTCGTATCGACGACACGGATGTCGAGCGGTCCAAGCCGGAATATGAGCAAGGGATTAAGACGGATCTTGAATGGCTCGGTCTGAACTGGGACGAGACCGCTCATCAGTCCGAGCGTCTTGATCGTTACGCTCTTGCTATCGAGGCGCTCAAGGCATCAGGTCGGCTCTATCCCTGTTTTGAAAGCGAACTGGAGCTGGCTGCCAAGCGTGAGGCACGGCTCAAGGCCCGCAAGCCGCCCATCTATGATCGTGCCATGCTGCGTCTGACACCCGAACAGCGCGAACGTGCCGAAGCCAATGGCAAGACACCTTACTGGCGTTTCCGTCTTTCGGATGGTCATAAAAGCTGGCGTGATCTTGTCATGGGGGATCTGTCGGTAAAGCTCACGGCCATCTCCGATCCGGTTCTGGTGCGTGCTGATGGTACCGTACTCTACACCCTGGCTTCGGTCGTAGATGATATGGAGCTGGGCGTAACCCACATCATCCGGGGCGAGGATCATATTACCAATACAGGTGTGCAGCTCGATATCATCGAGGCACTCGGGGGACGTCCCAATCGTTTTACCTTTGTCCATCTGCCGCTCCTGCTTGATGAAGGTGGAGGAAAGCTCTCCAAACGTTTCGATTCCCTGTCATTACGTGCATTGCGCCATGACGGAATGGAACCCCAGGCAATCGTGTCCTATCTGTCTAAGATCGGCAGCTCGGACGATCCGGTGCCCATGACACTGGCACAATCGATTGCCAGTTTTGACCTGTCTCATGTGTCGAAATCGGCGGCACGGTTCGATATGCAGCACCTGCTTGGCCTCAACCGTCGTCTGCTGCATGGCATGTCTTTTGAACAGGTGCAGGACCGTCTTCCTGAAGGCGCCGATGAGGCATTCTGGAACGCGATCCGCGGTAATGTCGACCTGACGGGTGAAATTGCTTTCTGGTGGGATGTGGTGCGGGGAGAAATCTCACCTCCCTCTTTGCGCGATGAAGCAGGTTTTCTGGAGCAGGCCGAACAGACACTGCCTCCGGAGCCCCTGAACGCCGATAGCTGGAAGCTCTGGACCAGTGCCCTGAAAGAGGTTTCAGGACGCAAGGGCAAAGCGTTGTTCCATCCTCTTCGTCTGGCTTTGACGGGTGAAGAGGCCGGGCCGGAACTGCATGCGCTTCTGCCATTGATGGGACATGAGCGCGTTATCAGACGCCTGAAGGAAGCGGCTCTGAGCTAGAAGGAAAGAAGCATCCCCTTGGCTCCAGCACCGTCGAGCCAAGGGTGCACTTCGTCCTCAGATCTCTCGTGTTGGTCCGGGTCCGTGTCAGAGACGGTGTCTTATCCGTGCGGCCAATGCAAAACCCGGGAAAAGAAGATAAAGCCGGAAGATGTCAGGAGATAAGTGAGATAGTATGCACTTATCCAATCCGAGCTATATGCATAATACACTAAACGTTTACATATTATTAACAATTATCGTTTGATATTAAATATGAAAACAAAGAAAAACTAATATTAAATATTAAAGTCGTTTCAATATATATTTCATAATCTATACTTGTTTCGACACAAAACTGTTCCGAATTCGCTCTAA
The DNA here is from genome assembly GCA_018246295.1 of Papilio alexanor hazarajatica. Taxonomy (NCBI): domain Eukaryota; kingdom Metazoa; phylum Arthropoda; class Insecta; order Lepidoptera; family Papilionidae; genus Papilio; species Papilio alexanor. The sequence continues at coordinate 71,124 of DWLR01000007.1, read as the reverse complement.
ATGAAATCCGCCGGGTCAATTCCTGCGCGGTCAGCGCCCCGGTTTTTTGCGGATTGAATGAAGCCGGGTGTTTTGGTCGGGAAAAATCCGATCGGATGCGGGCGGGAGACATGTTTGTGTTGAAAGGTAAAAGACTGTGCCTTGTGTTCACGTTCCTCTGCTGCACCGGCTCTGCCTATTCTGCGACTAAAAGCGAAAAGCCCCGCGATGGTGAGCAGGTCTCGGCCATGCGTGCTCGGAATGCAGGCAAGGAGAGGCCATTAAAGCATCCCAAGAAAGTCTCAGCGGTATCCTCTCCTGCAGCAGGTTCTGGTAAAGCAGGCTCTGCGGTCGCCCATAAAATGTCCGCGCGCAAGAACATTCCCGAGAGTATTGATGTAATGGCGCAGAGGCACACGAGAGATGTGCAGAAAGAGCCGGCTTCGGTCACTGTTTTTTCAGCCAGGCAACTTGCCAATCGCCACGTGGTTTCGCTTACGGATCTCGGTGATGGATCGATCCCTTCCTTGCGTATCGCGCAGTTCTCAGGACGCAATTCGGCCCTCGTCGTCAATATCCGTGGGGTTGGAGTGCTTGGTGACAGTAATCAGCCTGCCCGTGATCAGGGGGTAGGTGTCTATATTGATGGTGTTTACATCGCCCGTCCCCAGGCGCTCGGCACGGCGCTTTTCGACGTGGAGAGCATGGTAGTTCTCAAAGGCCCGCAGGGTACACTTTTCGGGAGAAATACCGAAGCAGGTGCCCTTAATATCATTACCCGTCGACCGACGGGTAAATTCGGTATGCGCCTGCTGGGCGGGTTCGGAAACTACAACAGTAACAAGGGTGAACTTCATCTTGATCTGCCGGCTTTTCATGATCTGGCGATCAAGATCGATGCGGTAACGGCCCATCGTGCGCCACTTGTGGACAATCCCATGCCCAATACGGGCGGTTTCAATCAGTACGACAAGCACGGTTTTCACGTTGAAGCGATGTATCATCCGGTCGATAATTTTACGGCCGATTATGCCTATGATAATTCCTATGACAGTACGACGACCTTGTGGATGCAGCTGCTGAAGCCGGGCACCAACAGGCTGGCGCAGATTGCACAGCTCCAGACGAGCCGGGCCAAAAAGGCCTTTATCGGCGTGCCGGAAGAGCCCAGTATTGGCAAGACCAACGGGCATCGCATGACACTCGATTACAAGGCCATTCCGCAATATCTCTCATTCCGCTCGATCACGGCCTATCGTGAGCTGAGTCAGAGTCAGTTTGATAACGGCATGGCTGCAGGAAGCCTGTCCAATACGACAGGAAATTTTACGGGTATGAATTTCGCCCGTAATTCGCTTGCCGGTTTCTGGCAAAACCAGATCAGTCAGGAAATACAGGCCTTCGGCCATACAAAGCGGTTGAAATATCAGGCCGGTTTCATCTATTTCCGCGAACATGCCTCTGACAATGCACAGGCTTTCTATACCAATCAGTTCACCAACACAGCTGGCAGTGACTACAAACTTCTAAGCGGTCCCGCCTATGAAGACTGGGGCCTGCAACCTATTGATCGTGCCAGCCGGGTAACTTCCAAGAGCTGGGGTGTCTATGGTAACGCGGTCTATACACCGCCCATTCTATGGGACAAGTTGCATCTGACAGCGGGGCTGCGCTGGTCACATGACGGCAAGCACGGCACACTGACGACGGTCAATAACCAGCTTCCGGTCAATACGGCTGGCGTTTCGGGCCCAATTGACTTCAATGCTGGATGGTCACGTGTTGATCCTCTGCTTGAAGTCAGTGGTGATCTGACCAGGCACGTGCTGCTCTATGGAAAATGGAGCACAGGCTATAAACCCGGTGGCGCCAATTCACGCGCGCAGGATTATGAGGCTTTTGGTCCGGAATCGGTCTCTATGTTCGAATTCGGGTCAAAAACCGAATTTCTCGATCAGAGAGTGCGGTTCAACGTCGCCGGGTACTGGGGTGATTATAAAGATATCCAGGTTGATTTCAGCAAACCCTATCAGATCGGCAATCAGCTTACGACCCGTACAACAACGTCAACCATCAATGCGCCGGGCCATGGTGATCTGAGTGGTGTCGAGGCTGAGCTGAATGTTTCACCGATGCGCTATCTGACTGTGGGCTTTTCGTACGCTTATAATTACGTGCATATACCGCCCACAGCGAATCCCTATCAGAACTCGCTTGGCGTGATCAGCACCATGCTAGTACCGATCTATCAGAATTATACCCCGGCTCACTCGGGCAGTTTCCAGATTGACTATAGACGGCCTTTCCATGGTTTTACGCTTCTGGCGCATCTCGATGGCAATATTGATAGCGGCTATTATGCCAGTACGACTGATCCGGTTTATCTGGGGATCGGTAATGCCCGGAATGTCTATCAGCCCAAGGGTGAGAGTGGACTGATCGTCAATGGACGTATTGCCATTTCGAATGTGCAGCTTGGCAATACCGGCACGAAAGCGACCTTTTCGCTCTGGTCGCGTAATCTCTTCGCGGAGCAGCATGCTTATTTCAAGACGCTGGGCGTGACGACGGGATTGCAGAGCTATTTCAACGAACCCCGACAGTTCGGCGGCCAGGTCGAACTGGCATTCTGATTCCAGGCTGGCTGGTGCTGGCAAGTGCCGCGATATGGGCGCAGGGAGAGATCCCTGCGCCCATATCTGTAATGAAAATCAGGCTTCCGGAACGTCTTCTGACAGCGCTTCCGCCTGGGCTTTCAGTCGATGAAAACTGCGTCTGCTGAAGGGGAGCATGAGCAGATAGATAAGTCCGGCAGCGGCCAGAGCCAGCCAGGGATCGGCGACAAGAATGGCAGCATAGAGCAATGTGCCGAGCATGAGCGGCAGCACATAGCGCGCAGCAACCTTGAAATTCTTGAATGACCAGACTGGCAGGGTCGAGACCAGTAATGCCGCGGTCAGCAGGAGAGTGCCAGCTGCGAGGATAGGCGAGCGTGCCAGTGAATCGAGAAAAGGCCAGTGCATCTTTTCGGCTTCAAGACCAAGAAAGATCGGAAACAGCACGACACCTGCACCAGCTGGCGCAGGGACCCCTGTAAAGAAATTATAGGAGTATTCCGGTTTTTCCTCATCATCCAAGCTTGCATTGAAGCGCGCCAGACGCAGTGCCATGCAGACGGTAAACAGAATGCATGGCACATAGCCATAACGCCCGCCTGTACCATGCAATGTCCAGAGATAGAGCAGAAAGGACGGAGCGACCCCGAAGCATACAAAATCCGACAGGGAATCGAACTCTGCACCAAAGCGCGATGTACCGTGCAAGAGACGCGCAATGCGGCCGTCCAGCCCGTCGATACAGGCGGCGATGACCAGCGCGACGGCTGCATAGGAGAATTGCTGCTCCAACCCGTAACGAAGGCTGCTTAGTCCGGCACACAGTCCCAGCATGGTAAGCAGGTTGGGAATGAGCCGGTTGAAGGAAGGTCCGCGGACACGGACGCGTCGCGGACGGATTCGCCTCAGGCGGCGACGTTTGCGCCCCGGACGGGGAGGGGGGCTCTCCAGCAGATCTGGTCGGGGCATCGGACTATCCGGTGCAGGAATGGGGCTGGGGTCCGACACGGGCGTCGATGGATCAGAGATGAGCAATAACGGTTTCGCCGCCAACCATGATCTGGCCGGTGCTGACCAGGGGCGTTACACCCGGGGGCAGATAGAGGTCGGTGCGTGAGCCAAAGCGGATCAGTCCGAAGCGATCGCCGGGTTCTACTGTGCTGCCTTCTTCCACATAGCAGACAATACGGCGGGCAATGAGGCCAGCAATCTGAACGATGGCCATGTGACGTCCGTCTTCAAGCGTCAGACGCACTTCATTGCGCTCGTTCAGGTCCGAGGCCTTGTCCAGACTGGCGTTGAGGAACTGCCCGGCATGGTAGGCGATCTTGGTCACTGTTCCGGAAGCAGGCATGCGGTTGATGTGCACATTCAGCACCGAGAGGAACGTGGCTACACGCCAGACCGGCTCGCTCCCCATACCAAGCGCTGCGGGCGGTGTTGCGAGTTCAACCGACACTACACGGCCATCGGCGGGAGCAAGGGCAAGGTCGGTACGTGCCGGCGGAAAACGCTTCGGATCACGGAAGAAATACAGGCAGAAGGCGAACCCGCCCAGCGCCAGATTGCCGATCAGGCGTGTCGCACGCCAGGGCGTTGCCCGGCCAAGAACGGTCAGACCGCCCGTCAGCGCGAGAAACGGGACAGCGGCGCGGTGAGGCGGCGCCAGAACGGATTTGATCGATTGAATCAGGGACATGAGTGCAGTCTTACGACACCATGGTTCCGGGTCAAGCTTTTGCGTTTCCGGACCCGGATAACGGCCCTCTGGAAAGATCCGAGTAGCCGCTTGCGGAGCCTGCAAGCGTTCTGACGCGTCGGGTGAAATTCAGTGCGGCGCGCTCGGCTTCAACCGGCATGCCCGAATAGAGATCCTTGCAGGCGGTTATGAGATGCACCCCGCCAAGACGACGCCCGAGCAAACTGAAGATGCGATCTCCTGCAAGCCCTGCCCGCTCGCCAAGAGAGAGCAGACCCAGGGGCCCACTGAGCCCGGTTGAACAATGCTCGATGCGGAACAGGGCCCGTTGCAGCACCCTGTCGAGCTGACCTGAGGAAAAGGGGGTACCGTGGCCAAAAGGCAGGGTGTCGTCTTTGGCCGCCAGGCCGGTTCGGTTGGGAACAATCAGCACCAGTCGTCCGTGGTCAGCCAGTACCTTCCAGATCATACGCAGGAGCGGATGCGGATCGACCAGTTCGAGACCATGAACCAGTATGACCAGATCGATGCTGAGATCGTCGAATGGCAGATAATCCGGCGCGACCAGGCAGGCAGGCCAGAGACCGGTTTGCGGGGACTCGTCGTTTCGTCTCCTTGTGAGCGGGGTATCAAGCTGGGCTGAGGCGACCCAATGCGCCATGGCAAGGGCATCCCATTGGGCAAGGACAGGCTGGGCATAGCCCAGCCCCAGAACGCGTAGTCCTTTTGGCTCCGGCAGAATCGGGGCCAGTCTCGACATCAGGAGCGATGTCACCTGCTCTCCACGTCGGCTGGCATAAAACCCGGCAGCATCGGTCGGCACGGGCTGGTTGGGACGCTTCTGCATGGGGCTCAGGTTAGCCCGAACCACAGGCAGGGGCCAGACCCATCCGTCATCGTCAGGAGCAAGAGCAAGAGTGATCGCCTGTATGCACCATCCCCCCGTGCGCTCGAGGGTGAACAGGAGTAACCTGCCCTGCGTTAACGCTATCGATAATGATGTTACGATATGAGGATCCAGTTGCGATGACTCTTGCAATCCGGGCTATTCCCTATGCGCGGGATAATTACGCATGGCTCCTGACCGACACGCAGACAGGCGTTGTCGCCATTGTGGATCCGGGTGAGGCCGCCCCCATCAGCGCTGTGATTGGTGAGGGTCGGCTGGATCTGATCCTCCTCACACATCATCATGCCGATCATATCGGCGGTGCCGAAACCCTGCGTCAGCAATATGGTGCGCGTATGGCTGGTGCTGAAGCCGATGCAGCCCGACTGCCGCCGCTCGATCTGCTTTTGCATGATGAGGATCGTATTGCGGTCGGCCATGAGCTTGGTGAGGTGATCGCCACACCCGGTCATACACGTGGCCATATCGCTTTCTGCTTCCGTTCTGTCCCGGCTCTGTTTTGTGGGGACACGCTGTTCAGCCTTGGCTGCGGACGGCTGCTCGAAGGGAGCGCCGAGGAAATGTTTGCGAGCCTGCGACGTTTCGATGGGCTGCCTGATGAGACACTGGTCTGTTGCGGCCACGAATACACCGCAGCCAATGCCACGTTTGCCCTGTCACATATGTCCGATAACGCAGCCTTGCAAAAGCGGGCCGAGGAAGTCCGGGCGTTGCGTACGCAGGGTCAGCCTACTCTGCCGGTTACTCTGGGCGTGGAGCGCCAGACAAACCCGTTTCTCATGGCACCTGATGTCGAGACCTTCGCAGCCTTGCGTCAGGCCAAGGATATTTTCTGAAAATAGGAGCGACCACCATGGCTCAGTTTACGCTGTCTGATCATGATTTTGATGCAATCATTTTTGATTGCGATGGCACCATCGCCGATACCCTGCCTGTGCATTATCTCACTTTCAAAGAGGCGCTAGGCGAACTTGGTCACACACTCGAGGAAGACTGGTATCACGCCCGAACCGGCCTCTCAGGTGGAAAGCTGTTCGTTGCGTACGAGCAGGCACATGGTGTGACGCTGGACGGGGATGCTCTGCTCAAGCGCAGCAGTGTTCTGTATGAAAACCATCTGGATACGTTGCGTGAGCATGGTTTTACGGCAGATATTGCGAGAAGCCAGTTCGGACACGTACCGATGGCAGTGGCTTCAGCCGGACAGAAAGATGTCGTAAAGGCTACGCTCAAGACACTCGATCTGTTCGAACTGTTCGAGCATGTTGTGACGGTCGAGGATGTCCAACATCCCAAGCCTGCACCTGATCTTTATCTGCTCGCCGCTGAGAAGCTCGGGATTCCCCCGCATCGATGCCTTGTTTTTGAGGATACCGATGAGGGGCTCGAGGCGGCTCGCGCCGCCGGGATGGACGCCGTAGACGTCCGTCCTTTCACCACTGGTGGAAAATAACGATCTTGATGGCGGTCGCGACCAAGGCAAGGGTCGCGACCCCACCTGTCCAAAGCCCGACGAACCAACCGAGACGGGCCAGGAAGGAAGAAGGTGCTGTTGTGGCAGGCATGTCAGACTCCCTCAGTGATAGTGATGATCGGCAGTTACTGTGCCGCGGAAGACCCAGTAGGAATAGATCGTGTAAGCCGTAATGATTGGCAACAGGATCGACGCTCCGGCCAGCAGAAAAAGCTGACTCTCCGGCGGAGACGAGGCCGACCAGATAGTGACCGTCGGTGGCACGATATAGGGCCAGACATTGATCCCGAGCCCCGAGAAGCACAGGAAAAACCAGCCCAGCGCGCAGAGAAACGGCGTCAGACGCGTGGCTTCCTTGCGCAGTGACAGGAAGAACAGAGCCGCCAGAACGATCACGGCCACTGGCACTGGCGCCACCCAGATGATTTCCGGGAAGTCGGTCCAGCGGTGCATGTAGGTCGCATGCAGATATGGTGTCCAGACGGAAACGATGGCGATCAGCACCAGCATGGCCAGACCGAGCGGAGCCGAGAGCCGCTGCATGACAGCTTTCAGATCGGTCTCCGTACGCCAGACGAGCCAGGTAGCTCCGAGAAGTGTGTAGCCTACGGCAACGGCAAAGCCACAGAAGAGCGGGAAAGGGGCCAGCCAGTCCCAGGCACTGCCGACGAAAACATTGTTTTCGACCTTGATGCCCATGATCAGTTCACCAAGAATGACGCCCTGCATGATGGAGGCCACTAGCGAGCCCAGGCAGAAGGAACGATCCCAGAAGGTCGTGCCAAAAACGCCGCTTGCCTTGACGCGAAACTCAAAGGCCACGCCACGCAGGATAAGTGCGAGCAGCATGAACAGGATCGGCAGATAGAGCGCCGGCAGGATGGTCCCGTAGGCTACCGGAAACACACCATAGAGCGTGGCACCGCCAAAGATCATCCAGGTCTCGTTACCATCCCAGACAGGAGCGATGGTGTTGACCATGACATCTCGGTGATCCTTGCGATGTTCACCGAGAAACAGAATGCCGATGCCCAGATCGAACCCGTCGAGGCAGACATAGACAAAAATGGCAAAGGCGGCGAGGGTCGCCCAGACAATGGGCAACCAATAGGCGAGGGTGTTCATCGAGACGCTTACTCCGCCGGGTGATGAGAAATTTGTGTGATGCCAGCAGCACGATGCGGCTGATCACGCGGGGGTTCGTGTTCGTCCGTGCTGGGCTCCTTGGCGAAATCGCGTAACAGAATGCCGATACCGGCCGTGAAGACGATGAAATAGACGATAACAAATGCCACCATGGAGATTTCCATGTTCGGCAGTGTCACGGGTGACACGCTATCGACGGTACGCAGCAGGCCATAGATCGTGAAGGGCTGGCGGCCGACTTCTGTGGTCACCCAGCCGCAGAGCAGCGCGATGAACCCGGCTGGCGTCATGAGCAGTGCCCCGCGCAGCAGGATCGGGTTGGTATAGAACCCGCCCTTCCAGCGCAGGAACAGCGAGAAGAAGCCAAGCAGCGCCATCAGGCTGCCAAGGGCCACCATCACGCGGAAGGTGTAGAACACGACATACATCGGCGCGCGCTGGTCTTTGGGGAAGTCCTTCAGACCGGGCACCTTGCCGTCGAGGCTATGTGTCAGGATCAGTGAGCCGACGAGCGGAATACCGATCTTGTAGCGTGTCACCTCATGTTCCATGTCCGGCACGCCGAACAGCAGCTCGGGTGCACGGCTTTCCGACTCCCAGTCACCTTCCATCGCCGCGATCTTGGCGGGCTGGTATTTCAGCGTGTTCAGGCCATGGGCATCACCGGCCAGAATCTGGAGCGGTGCCACGATGGCGGCCATCCACATGGCCATCGAGAACATGACCTTGACCGCATCGGTCGGCGCACGGTTCTGGCGCTTGGCCTTGAGCAGATGCCATGCGCCTACGCCCCCAACGATGAAGGCTACACACAGGAATGCGGCCAGTGCCATGTGCACCAGACGGAACGGGAAGGACGGGTTGAAGACGATCGCAAACCAGTCTGCCGGCAGGAAGCGGCCTGTGGCAGCGTCGATCTTGTAGCCCTGTGGTGTCTGCATCCACGAATTGGATGCCAGGATCCAGCTCATGGAGATCAGCGTGCCGATCGACACCATGCAGGTGGCGGCGAAGTGCAGATGCTTGCCCACGCGGTTGAGGCCGAACATCATCACACCGAGGAAGCCCGCTTCGAGGAAGAAGGCGGTCATCACCTCATAGGCGAGCATCGGGCCGAGGATCGGCCCCGCTTTTTGCGAGAATTGCGACCAGTTGGTACCGAACTCGTAGGACATCACCAGCCCTGAGACGACGCCCATGGCGAAGACGACCGAAAAGACGCGCAGCCAGTATTTGAACAGATCGAGATAGACGGGCTTGTCCGTCTTGAGCCAGAGGCCTTCGAGCACGGCCAGAAAGGCGGCCAGGCCGATGGAGAAAGCTGGAAAGACGATATGAAATCCGACGGTAAACGCGAATTGCAATCGTGCGAGGAAAAGGGCACTCAAATCGGGCATTGCAGTGATCCGCGGCCATCAAGGCCAGTCGTGAAGGGGAACTGGAAACAGCTTCCGCCATAAGGCGTCAGCTTCCCCTCCGGTTCATCGAGAATGCCCTGTTATTATCGCGAGAATGTGATTTTGCAATAAATTGTCATTGCTACCCACCTGCAAAGGCAGATCTATCCGGTCTGGTATCCTTACTGTTTGTTCATCCAGAGTCCTGAAAAGAGGCGCATAATCAGGATTGGCGCGAAGCCAGACGGGGGCATGATCAACGCCGAAGCGGGCAAACTCTCTCAAGCCGGTGATATGAGCCCAGAGTGTGCCCGTTCCTCCATGGTCAAGTGTGCCGCGGGCCATACAGGACAGGGGGCCAAGCAGAAAAGAAGCCTCCTGAATTAAATAGCGTCCATTTCCCGTAAGGCCGGAAAAAGAGGAGGACTCCGCCATTAATGGCTGGATCCCTGGTACCGCCACGATCAAACGCAGGTTGCGGGGAGGGGGCAGGAGGGAGAGCAGGGTTCTCAATCGGTTAGCTGGTGTTTTGTCGATGGTGAACTGAGGCATGGCTGTCTCGGCACGTAGATCGACGCCCAGAGCAGTGGCTTGTCTGTCTTCGGATAAAGGCATCAGGATATGTGCCGTGACGTTTTGGAAATTGATCATCTCCACGCCTGGCAGCGGCGCACCCGCAACCGTCAAAGTGTCTGTCCTGAGCGTTATCTGACCAGATTTCGGTACGAGACGTCCGTTCAGGGTGCCGGTGCCCAGGGTGAGATGAGGCCCCCAGTGTATGATCTGTGTGCCTCTGGCTGAGAGCGACAGGGAGAAAGGATGGAGCAGATCTGTACCAAGCGTGATCTGGCTTCCCGCCCAGAACCGGTCATTCGGGCCGGTCAGAAGGGGGCGAACCACCACGATCCGCGAACCCCACGGGCGCCATATCGTCTCTCTTCCCTGCCAGGCGATATGCCAGCCTTGCGGATCGAGGCGGGCAGGGAGGTGGTCTATTTCATACCCAAGGCGGGTTAGCTGCCATGCCTCAATACCCATAGACAGCAGAGACAGGGCTGCAACAAAAACAAGAGCAAAGAAGAGGCGCTTTCGCATCAGGGAAAACACCCCTGATTATTGCAGAGAAATGCATCTCCACTGGTCGATTTCACATGTCTGATGAGAAACAGCACAAATTATCCCCAGAGGTTGCACAATGGTGTTCACGGAAAAGAAAAGACTCTGCGATACAGGGCTATGAAAGCGCAAATGCCTGTGTTAGATGCCCCGACCTCCTTGGTTTACCGGCATGATATCCGGCCAAAACCTAGATTTTCTGGCGATTGTCTCTTGACTCAGCTCCCGGACAAGTTTTCTCGCGACAGAGTGCGACCGGTCAGCTCTATCCCCAGAAGACGCACTGGTTTTACACAGTATCTTTCCTGATCACCGCACCGGGTCCACAGAGTTATCCACAGGTCGGGGTAGTCCGTTTTTCTCGCAGAGTGTATCCCAGGAATTATAGATCGACTCGATCAGCGAGAGGCGTCCGGCGTTGGCGGGTAAGGGAGCGCCAATGGCAATAACGATCTCACCCGGTGTCATCATCCAGCCTCGACGAGGCCAGTGCTTCCCTGAATTGGTGGCTACCGGGATGACGGGGGCAGCGGCCTGTTTCGCCAGAGCCACAATACCTGGCTGCAGAGGCGCTCGCTCGCCAGGTATTGTGCGTGTGCCTTCGGGAAAGATGATGATCTGTCTGCCTTCATCGAAATGGTCCTGGGTTGCTTTCATAAGGGAACGCAGAGCCTTGGCTCCGGCAGCCCTTTCAACCGGGACCATACCCGAGAGCAGGAGCATCGGGCCGATGAACGGAATACGTGTAAGCTCCTGCTTGATCACGTAAGCAGGACGCTTGACCAGAGTCATCCATATGAACCCGTCGAAATAGGCCTGATGCTGGGAGGCGATAAGGCAGGCAGTATCAGGCAGGTTTTCGGCGCCGATCACGCGCACCCGGATCCGGCAAAATGTTTTCAGACCCAGAAGAGTGAGAGATGACCAGAGTTTTGCATAGCGCAGGGCAGCTTCGTGACGCTTGAAAACACGTATGGGCATTGCACCCAGCCCCATGATCAGGGTCAGGATGACAAAATAGACAATGAAGCAAACGGCGCGTATCCGGTTCATGAACTCCCCCATTTCCGGCTCGGTAACTGATGTTATCAGAGCCTGTTTCCACGCAGGGTTGCAGATCGGGAATGGGCTCGCCTTTGCCGCGTGCTTCTTCCGATCAGACGATTCGACCTGAGTGGAGGAAGCTCTAGAGCAACATGCGTCGTGATGGAATTCCGGGGGGGGGGATCGATGTCGCTCGAGACCAGCTGGGATGGCAGATGGCCTCGCCGGTCGACACGTGACACAGATCAGTTCCGGGGTGCGAGATTGGTTCCGCGTGACAGGCCAAGGTGAGAGCCGATCCACTTTATGTATTCGTGCAGCAGAAGCCTGATGGTTGCGCGATCCGGGCTGCGTCTCAAAGCAGGAGATCGCACGGGATAGGGATGTAATGACAAGGTGGGAGCGGCACGATGCAATTCGACCATGGCCCGTCTGATATGGTAACCTGCCGTAACGACAAGCAGGGAACGGATATGGTTTTTTTCAGCCCATTCTGCTGTTTCCGAGCCGTTACCTATGGTTGAAATGGCTCGGCGGCCAAGGGTGATATGTCTGATCAGTTCCGGACTGAGCGTTATGGGAGAATGTTCTGTAAGCTGGTTCAGTGTTGCATGAGGCCCCACGCCGGAAATCAGGAGTTTTTGGCCTATTCCCTTGTCCAGCAGAAGGAGAGAGGCCTCGATACGGTCTCTGCCGCCTGTCAGAGCCACGATACCGTCGCAGGGGACAGGATCAGGGACCGGATGCAGGGCATCGACGCAGAACCACGCAAAACCGGCACACCAGCTCAGGATGAGGAGTACAAGAACAAGTGGCAGGGCGAGCCAGGCTTTCATGGCAGTCTCTGTAGCCAGAGGCGTACTGTCGCCTGCGCCACGGTAAAACTCAGGACAGAAACCAGAACCGGTACACAGGCCAGGGACTGAAACAGTCCCTGTGGCAGCTCTGTCCATATGGCAAGCCACTCGACAAGACTCCGGGGCCAAAGCGAGAGTCCTGCACTCTGATGATCCAGGAAGGGCAGGATCAGGCGGTGCAATACGGCTAGTGTTGCGCCGCCAAGAACTGTGCCGAGAATACCACCAGCCAGGCCCAGTGCCGCACTTCGCCAGGCGATGCGTCGTGCAATCAGGCTGTCGCGGGCCCCGAAACCATGCAGGATCTCGATTGTGCGTCGCCTGGCAGTCAGGGTCATGCGTACCGATAAGGTGGTCACTCCTGCCGTGGCAAAGCCAGCAAGCAGTACTGTAAGCCAGGCGCAGGCTTGCAGGCTTCTGCCCAGCAGAGCCAGCCTTTCACCCCACTGGGCATTTTCTTCCAGAATGGCGGATGGAGCGACTGTATCGAGAATGACGGACAGATCAGTCGCTTTTACACCGTTTTTGCGCGTGATTGCCAGGATGACGGGCAGATCGGAAAGTCCCCCCTGCATGGAGCCAAGAAAGGGACGCAGACTGTCACGTATGCGGGCTTCAGGCAGCATTTCGACAGCAGCGATGCCAGGATCGCTGCTCAGAACCGCAATGAGCTTGTCAGCCGTCGCTTTTGCTTCGCCCGTAAAATCCGGTATCTCGATTGTAACTTGCTGAGCAGCACCATCTTCCCATTCACGTGAGAGACTGCGCGCTGCTGTCCAGCCGCCCAGAGCCAGGGCTGCGATAGCAGCAACTGCTGCGATGACCGGAATGAGTCCATGATCGCGTCGACCCAGATGCAGTCCATCAGGCAAGGCCCGGCTCATAAATGTCTGATCCCTGCCGCGATATCGTCCGACGTGGAATCCATGGGTGTCCCTGTGGGGACAGTGCTCGCGAGGCGACCGTTTTTCAGGATAATGCTGGGATAGTCGATGGCACGCAAAAGGGCTTCGTTATGGGTAGCGACAATAACAGTCGTCCCCTGGCGGCTTAGTGCCTGAAGAGCCTCGATCAGTTGCCAGCTCTGGCTTTCAGCCAGGGCATTGGTAGGTTCATCGGCCAGAAGCAATGCAGGGCGCGTGACAAGAGCACGTGCAATGGCAACCCTCTGACGCTCTCCTCCTGAGAGCTGTTCTGGCAGACTGTTTTTCTTGCTGCTCAGACCCAGCCAATCGAGGATCGAAGGGATTTCTGCGCTGATTGTCTCACGTGGGGTGTCCGAGAGGCGAAGCGGCAGGGCGATATTGTCGAAGACGTCAAGTTCTGAAAGCAGGCGCAGATCTTGCGGAATGAAGCCGATCTTCTGACGGAGCTGGGCGCGTTGTCGGCGCTTTGCCGTCGCGATATTGATGCCGAGAATATCGATCTGCCCTGTATCGGGTAGGGATTCCATATGCATCAGGCGCAGAAGACTCGATTTCCCTGCGCCGGAAGGGCCTGTCAGCCAGTAGAATCCGCCACGGGGTATATCGAGAGAGATCCCCTGCAGGACGAGGTGTCCTTCAGCCCTGCGGCCCCTGCCATGTCGATAGCTGACATTTCGAAACCGGATCATGGATGTCCTGGCCGAGGAGTTACATATTGCGGGCAGCAACGGCGGAAATTGTCGCGCCGAGTGCTGCGATTGCCATGAGCAGGAAGCCGTCGAAAATCAATCCGCCAGCCGTCATGACGTGGCTGCCAATCGCAAGATGGGACGGAATACTACCCACAACATGATTCATCACGTCCTGCGCTTGGGGATCACTGGCCACACCACCAGTGGTGATGGCTGAAAGTGCATGAGGCAGGGCCATCCAGCCAATGCCGATCACCAGACAAAGGGGAGCCAGGACTTCGGCGACCTGCTGCGCAAAATAGAAGGCGAAATAGCAAATGGCCCAGAACGTCGTCCGGATGACACCGAAGCCGGAACTGTGCTGCCGGGTTTCGCGGTCTTCGCTTGCCTGAGCCAGACGTGACAGGGAAGGGCGAGGCGGAACTTCCATGGGGCGCTTTCAGCTGGGCGTGATCATCAGTATCGAAAGAGCGTCCAGTCGAGGCTGGCCGCAATGTCTGTCGTTGAGGTAGCTGCGGGCGCGACGAAATGCAATGATCGACAAGATCCGACCTCGATGATCACATATTCTCTTCCCTGGATTGATCCGGATTGTTTCCTGAGGCGCACACGATATGATGGACCATAATACCGTATGACCACCTCTGACACGCAGCTTCCCCTCATTCTGATCGTAGAGGAATCGGACAGCCAGGCTCAGGCTCTGATCTCTCTGCTTGATAATGCCGGTTTCGTGGTACGTCGTGTTGCCAGTGGTGAAGAGGCGCTTTCCTGCCTGGATGAGTGTCTGCCTGATCTGGTCGTATCTGATTATCATCTGCCGGGCATGAATGGCGGCCAGATGGCACGTCAGTTCCGCATGAATGCACAGACACGCTCCATCCCGATCCTGATGCTGACCGAAGATGTGGCTCCAGATCTGGAGCGTGAAGGACTGGAGAGCGGTGCAGATGCCTACATCTCCAAATCAGCTCACCCCGATCTGCTTGTGCTGCGTATCAGGGCCCTGCTTCGGGAAGGGTCGGATTTTCTGCAGGCTGAGGAAGCCGGAAGATTCAGACGCGCGCGTATCGTCATTGTTACAAGTCCGCGCGATGAGGATGGCGAGGATGAGACAGCCGATATTGCCAACTGGGCGCGTGATGCTGCCGGAGCTTCGCTTGGTGAACTGCTCTGGCGTGATGGGCATACGGTAACTACCGTCACGGCCTCCAGCGAGCTGATCAATGGTGCTTGGCTGGGAGGAGAGGAGGGGCCTGACTGTCTTGTACTCGATCTCACCTCACGTCTGCTGGATGGAGTCAATTTCTGTCGTCGTCTCGATGCCAGAAGGCAGGATGTGCTTGAAGCAGGAGGGACGTCTTTCCGCATTCTGGGTATCGTCGATGCGGACCGGTTCAGGCGTCATTCGGCTGCCGATCTGTTCGATGCGGGGCTGGATGATCTTGTGCCGAGTGACATCGCGCCCGATGTGCTGGCTCTGCGTATCAGGGTGCTGGTGCGTCGCAAGCTGGCACAGGATGAAATCAGGCAGCAGGAAATCAAGCGTCAGGTGCGTGAGGTCGCGTTACAGACGGCCCAGAGTGAGGCACGCGCCATTGCGGCAAAAGCTGCCATGGCCGAGGCACTCGCTCACGCCAACGCCGAGCTTGCCGATGCGAATGCCCGCCTGATCGAAACACAGGCCAAGCTTGTTCAGACGGCCAAAATGGCATCGCTTGGCGAGCTGGTGGCAGGTATTGCTCATGAAATCAACAACCCTCTGGCTTTCACCCTGGCGCATGAAGAAACGATCGCCCGTGCCCTGCGTAAACTGATCGAGACACAGGGACCTCTTCAACCTGAACAACTTGGTTTGCTCGAGAAATGCTCAAGTCGCATAAGCGCGATGCGTCTGGGGTTACAGCGTATCCAGAATCTCGTTCTGAGTTTGCGCCGTTTCTCTCGTCTTGATGAAAGTGCGTTCCAGGACACCGATGTTGTCGAAGCGATCGATACGGCACTCGCGCTTCTCACTCATAAATTCGGTCGCGAAATCACAGTGGAACGGCATCTGGGTGCACCACGCATGCTGGTCTGCCAGCCAGCTCTTCTTCACCAGGTGGTCATGAATATTGTCAGTAATGCCGCTGATGCCATCCGGCTGCGCGCCGGAACAGAAGGGACAGGATCTGAAGCGCCAAGTGGGAAAATCGTGATCGAGACGTTTCTTCAGCAGAATGAGCATGCTGCAAATTACGTGATCCGCGTGGCAGATGATGGTCCTGGCGTGCCGCCTGATCTGCGTGCCAGGGTCTTTGAGCCTTTTTTCACCACTAAACCTGTAGGTATGGGAACAGGCCTCGGACTTGCAATTGCCTATGGCGTCATCGAGGCTCATGGAGGCTCGATTGATATCGAGGATGCAAATCTCAGCGGTGGCAAGGGAGTAGGCGCGTGTTTTACCCTGACCGTTCCGGTCCGACTGACCCCGACAGGCCCGGTTACAATAGGACGCAGCGCATGAAACGAACCGAGATGTCTGTTCCCCACGGGCGGAGCCGTATTCTGATCGTGGACGACGAGGCTGAAATCCTTGTGGCGCTGACCGATCTTCTTGAGGATGAATTCGATATCCTCTCGAGCACCGATCCTCTGGAAGCATTGGGGTTCTTGAAGAAATCTTCCGATATTGCAGTGATCGTCTCGGATCAGCGTATGCCAAACATGACGGGAGATGTACTGCTCAGCAAGGCCCGCGAGTTTTCCGATGCGCGTGGCATCCTCCTGACCGGTTATGCAGATCTGGCAGCAGTGGTCGCTGCCCTCAATCAGGGACGCATCCAGTTCTACGCTCACAAGCCCTGGGAGTCGGACTCTCTGCGCGCCATGGTGCGTGAGGTGGCTGCCCATCACCGGCTTGAACGTGCGCTGATGACTGAGCGTGTACTCCTTCATGGCGCCCTTGAATCCGTGCCGATGAATGTCGTCTTTTCGGAGTCGGATGGCACAGTACTGCGTCATAATGTAGCGGTCGATGCCCCTATCAATTCCAGGGGAAATATTGCTGAAGACATGCTTTTCAGCGAAGCGCTCCGTCCTGAAATAGAGGCAATGCGTGTCGAGGCAAGGGAACGTGGCGAAGCCACGCGCCTCGTCGCGGAAATGACCCAGGGGGAAGTGCGCTGGCATGAAATCACCCGTCAGACCCTGCCATGGCCACGTAATGCGTCAGGTGTGCCTTTTCCCGTTGAACAGAGATGGCAGCTCAGTCTTGGTCGTGATGTGACAGAGCGTCTCGCAATGGAGGAACGCCTGCGTCAGGATGACAAGATGCATGCGCTCGGCACATTGGCGGGTGGTATTGCTCATGATTTCAATAATCTGCTGACAGCCATGCTCGGGTCGCTCGAATTGCTGCAGGACATGACGCCTGCCAGTGATCCCATGGTGACAAAGCTTTTTGACAATGCGCTCGACTCAGCGCGTCGTGGAACCGTACTGACGCGACGTCTGCTTGAATTCGGACGACCAAAGCCGATTGCGTTGCGGCCCGTCAATCTGGTCGAACTGATCTGGAACATGCACGATCTCATCGTGCAAAGTCTGAGTCGCGCGAGTGATCTTCGTGGTGAGACCGGTCGGTGCGCTCTCAATCTGGAGCACGTGCCACGTGATCTCAGGGTTGCTTCGGTATTGAGTGATCCGGGGCAGCTCGAAATGGCACTTCTCAACCTGTGTATCAATGCGCGTGATGCCATGCCCCAGGGGGGGATCATCACGATCTATCTTGCAGATGATACGAGCGGGGCTGGAGAACCCTGTGTGATATTGAAGGTCGAGGATCAGGGATGCGGGATGTCCCCTGATGTTGTACGCCGCATATTTGAGCCTTTCTTTACGACCAAGGGGCTTGGAAGTGGTACAGGTCTGGGTCTGTCGACCATCTATGGTTTTCTGCAGCGTAGCGGTGGCGATATCCGGGTTGAAAGCGTTCCCGATGAAGGCACCAGCATGATTGTGACGTTACCCGTCTGTGCCCCCGCACCGGAAAACCAGTCCACAGAGGCAGGCGCATCGGACGTACCTCTGAACAAGCAGCGTATTCTGCTGGCTGATGATGAAGCCGGTGTGAGACTCGTTACCGAACAGTTTCTGGCCCAGGATGGGCACAAGGTCGTGAGTGTGTCAGATGGCGCGGATGTGATCGCTGTTCTGGACAAGGGGGAATGCTTCGATCTGGTCGTGCTTGATCTGCTTATGCCCGGGATGGGAGGGCGTGAGTGTGGACAGATTCTGGAGCAGCGTTATCCCGGGCTGCCTGTACTCTATGTCAGTGGTTATGCCGATCCGCAAAATCTGCCCGCCCAGGCTTTCGTTCTGGGCAAGCCCTTTACACCTCAGGAACTGCGCGACGCGATCAGTGCCACGATGCGAAAGAGCTCCTGAAACGCTGCGATTCGACATCTTTTTCGCAGGAGAGGCTGCATCATAAGGCTGCACGGAGATGGTTTCAGGCTTGTCTGATGACGCATACGGCCTATGTCTTGAGGCATGCAGAACTCTTCTTCCTCCCCCCATGATCCCGTGGGCTGGCATGGTACCACTATTCTCTGTGTTCGCCGAAATGGCCAAGTGGCCATGGCAGGCGACGGTCAGGTGACGCTGGGCCAGACGGTAATCAAGGGTAACGCGCGCAAGGTGCGGCGTATCGGACCCAAAGGTGCCATTCTGGCCGGATTTGCCGGAGCAACGGCTGACGCTTTCACCCTGCTGGAGCGGCTGGAAGCGAAGCTTGAACGTTATCCGGATCAGCTGGAGCGGGCCTGTGTCGATCTGGCAAAAGACTGGCGTACTGACCGCTATCTGCGCCGCCTTGAGGCCATGATGGCTGTAGCAGACGTCCATCGTTCATTCACACTCACGGGCAATGGCGATGTACTCGAACCTGAAGACGGCATCATAGCGATTGGTTCGGGCGGCAATTATGCGTTGTCGGCGGCGCGCGCGCTGATCGATGTGGACGGGCTGAGTGCTGAGGATGTGGCGCGCAAGGCCATGAAGATTGCTGGCGATATCTGCGTCTATACAAACCACTCCGTCAGGGTGGAACTTCTTGGCGGGGAGGCGCTGTGATGGATATTCCGAATTATTCACCTCGCGAGATCGTTTCCGAACTGGATCGCTTCATCATAGGTCAGAACGAGGCCAAGCGTGCCGTAGCCATCGCCATGCGCAATCGCTGGCGCCGGGCTCAGCTGCCTGAAGGGCTGCGTGAAGAAGTCGTTCCCAAAAACATCCTGATGATCGGGCCGACCGGCTGCGGCAAGACCGAGATAGCCCGCCGTCTGGCGCGTCTGGCCCAATCACCCTTTCTCAAGGTCGAAGCCACGAAATTCACCGAAGTCGGTTATGTCGGGCGCGATGTGGAATCAATCGTGCGCGATCTGGTCGAGGTTTCGTTGACCATGCTGCGCGAGGCGCGTCGCAAGGACGTGAACGCAAAGGCTGAGCTTGCAGCTGAGGCACGTCTTGTCGATGCTCTGGTCGGCGAAACAGCGTCTGCCGACACGAAAACCAAGTTCCGTCAGATGCTGCGTAATGGCGAACTTGAAGAAAAGGAAATCGACATCCAGGTTGGCCGCGAAGGCGGTCCCGGAGAGATGCCGGAGATAGCTGGCGGTACGGTCATGAATGCCGCTGCCTTTGGCGATCTGATGAAGAACCTGATGAACCGCTCACCGCAGAAACGCCGCATGACGATCGCTGCAGCCCGTCAGGTGCTGATTCGTGAGGAAGCGGATCGACTGGTCGATAATGACGCCCTGACCCAGGATGCCGTGCACCATGCGCAGGATCACGGCATTGTATTCCTCGATGAAATCGACAAGGTCTGTGCCCGGTCAGGTGAGGGAGGGGGACGTAGCAGTGATATCTCGCGTGAGGGTGTGCAGCGCGATCTGTTGCCCTTGATCGAAGGCACGACCGTCTCGACAAAATACGGTCCCGTGAAAACGGATCATATCCTGTTCATCGCCTCCGGGGCTTTCCATCTTGCGAAGCCCTCTGATCTGCTGCCTGAACTGCAGGGGCGCCTGCCGATCCGTGTTGAGTTGGCCGGTCTGACACGTGACGATCTCAAGCGTATCCTGCTTGAGCCGGAGCATTCCCTGCTCAAGCAGTATGTTTCCCTGTTGGGTACAGAGAATCTGACGCTTGTTTTCGAGGATGGTGCCGTGGACGCACTGGCGGAGCTTGCGGCTGACATCAACGAGCGCGTCGAGAATATCGGTGCCCGACGTCTGGCGACCGTTATGGAGCGATTGCTGGAGGACATATCGTTCCGTGCATCCGATCGAGGCGGTGAAACCGTGACTGTCACGGCGAAGGATGTTCAGGAGCGTGTTGCACCTCTTGCCAGCAAGGGTGATCTCAGCAGGTTCATTCTGTGAGTGATGCGGTGTTGGCACCATGGGTGCAGCCAGTCGATTCCTCGGCAGAGGAAGCGATTGGTGCAATCAGCGATGAGCTGGCCATGTTCGATGATTGGATGGACCGTTACGAATATATTATCGAAATGGGGCGAGGTTTGCCGGCTTTTCCCTTGGAATGGCAGAATGACGGGCATCGTGTGCCTGGCTGTCAGAGTCAGGTCTGGCTTGAGGCTCATGAGACTGAAGCCGGGCTTTTCTTTGCCGGGGCATCTGACGCCGCCATAGTAAGCGGACTGGTGGCTCTTCTGCTGCGCGTCTATTCCGGCCGTAGCAAAGAGGAAATCGAGGCGACAGATCCGAAATTCCTGCACGAACTCGGTCTGGTCCAGGCGCTCTCGACCAACCGGGGCAACGGGGTCGAGGCGATGGCGCAGGCCATACGTGCCCGTGCCCGTGCCTGAACGAAAAAGACCCGGCTTTGCCGGGTCTTTGCGTTTCTGATTCGTCGATCAGATGTGGCGAGTTGTCTCAGTTCTTGCCGGGCGCGCCGTCGGCGGGCGTTGCCGCCGGAGCCGTCTTTGCGTCGTCTTTCGGTGCAGCATCGGCCTTGCACTTCATGAACTTGCCCTTTGCATCGCGACATTTCTCGGCTTTGGGTTTTTCGCATTTGGTGAATTTCCCGGTCGTGGCGTCACGGCAGGGCTTGGCATAGGCGGCTGGCGCAGCTGTTGCGCCGAGCAGGAGTGTCAGGGCAAGAAAACCGCGGAGCATGGCTCATTTCCTTTGTTTGAGAGTATTGAAACACTCTGACATTATGTGGATCAGCGCAAGGGTCTTTGCCCTTTTGCCCCAAGTGTTAACCTCTCTTCCTGGGCCACAAAAAAAACCCGCCGTGAGGCGGGTTTTTTCTTTTGTCTGAGGATCAGGATCAATCCGGCAGAGCATAGGCGATGACGTAGTCACCCATCTTCGTGCCAAACGAGCCATGACCGCCAGCATAGGTCACGATGTACTGCTTGCCGTTGGCAGAGTAGCTCATCGGGGTGGACTGGCCACCTGCAGGCAGACGGTCCTGCCAGAGCGTTTTGCCTGTCGTGACATCATAGGCGCGGATGTAGAAATCCATTGTGGATGTCAGGAAAGCGACGTTACCAGCGGTGGTAAGCGGACCACCAAGGCTCGGTACCCCGATCTTGAGAGGGGGCAGCTGAATGGGCACGGAACTGTTGTAAAGCGTGTCGCGCAGTGTTCCGTTACGATGCTGCCATACAACCTTGTTGGTGCGCAGATCGATGCCGGCCATATAACCCCACGGCGGACGCTTGCACGGAATGGGCAGGCCGATCTTGGTGGTGACCGGGTTCAGGAACGGGCTGAGCATGACGGCGTAAGGTGCGCCATAATTATGCTGGAGACCGGTTTCTCCGCCCGAGCCCTTCTTCTTGCCTTCTTCAGGCCAGAGCGGGTTGCCCGGACCGCGTGGCACGAGCCTCGAGACGAAAGGCAGGCCAATCGGGTTGGAAATGGCGATCTGACGCTGCGGATCGACGGCAAGGCCGCCCCATTCGAACACGCCGAGATTACCAGGGAAAACCAGCGTTCCGCGTTCTGACGGCGCTGTAAACGTGCCCTTGTAGTCAAGCTGATGGAAGGCAACGCGGCAGATAAGCTGATCGAATACGGTGCCACCCCACATATCCTTGCCGGTGAGCAGGGCCTTCGGACGCAGTGTCAGATCAGAGAAAGGCTGCGTCGGGGCAACATGATCACCCTTGACCACTTCCTGCGGTACCGGAAGTTCGGGGGCGGGGACGATCAGCTTACCGTCACGACGATCGAGAACGAACACATTGCCTGTCTTGGCCGGCGCATAGATGGCCGGAACGACAGTGCCGTCCTTCTGCGTGATGTCCACAAGACTCATCTGGGCAGGAAGATCCATGTCCCACAGATCATGGTGAACCGTCTGATAGCTCCAAGCCAGTTTGCCGGTATCAGCATGCAGGGCAAGAACGGCCGAAGCGTAGCGCTCGGAATCTGCGTTACGATCACCGCCCCACTGGTCGGGGGTCTGGACGCCTGTCGGGATGTAGATCAGGCCGAGATTGGCGTCATACGACGCGGTAATCCAGGAGTTGGGAGAGTTGGCGACATATTTGTGGTCGTCGCTCGGCATCTGGTTCGGATCGGCGTTGCCTGTATCGAATACCCAGACAAGCTTGCCGGTGAACAAATCGAAAGCACGTGTGACACCTGACGGCTCCTTTGTGGAGTCGTTGTCGGTAACGGCACCCGAGATGATGACGAGCTTGTCAGTCACAACCGGCGGCGATGTCGGTTCGTATCCGCCCACATGATCATAGGGCATGAACGGCGTACGCAGGTCGATTTCCCCATCCTTGCCGAAGCTTGGGCAGGCCTTGCCGGTCTTGGCATCGACAGCGAAGAGACGGCCGTCATTAACCGGCAGGAACAGGCGCTCATGGCACTCGTCGGGTGCCGGCGTGCCATCCGAGGTCACGGCATTGGCATCAGACTTGTGATAGGTCACGCCGCGGCAGGTCAGATGCTGGAAGCCGGGATTGACGTAGAGATGGGGGTCGAACACCCACTTTGTCTTGCCCGTTGCGCCGTCGACAGCCCAGAGTTTCTGATGAAGTGAACAGAAGTACAGCGTACCATCAATAGCGAGCGGCGTTGCTTCATTGGTGGCTTCGCCGGGATCGTTTGGCCCCTTGAAATCACCGGTACGCATTGTCCAGGCGACCTTCAGCTTGCTGACATTGTCAGAAGTGATCTGGGTCAGTGGGGAGAACCGGTCGCCATACTGGGTGCGGCCATAAGCCTGCCAGTCGCCGTCAGGCATTTGCGGAGCATCGCTACCAGCAGCGGCAATCTTGTCAGTAGGCAGATTGCCAGCCTTGTCACCTGGATCCTGCACGAAGGCCGCAACCACCACGACAAGCGCGAGAAGCACACTGGCGCCAAGAGGAAAGGTGGCCAGACGGCTGGTCGTGATCTGGCGGCTCACGAAAGGAAGCAGCAGCCAGATGCCCAGAATGACGATGACGTCACCACGCGGCACGAGAGACCAAAAATCGAGACCGATTTCGCCAATCGCCCAGACAAGCGAGCCGAGAATGATAAGGGTGTAGAGCCAGAAAGCCGCCGGGCGGCCGGTCCAGACAAGATAGGCGGTGGCCAGAAGGGCGATACCGCAGACTGCATAATAAGGGGTGTCGCCATAGCTCAGGAGCCAGACACCGCCGAGTGTCAGATAGATGCCACAAAGGGCAAATATCACGGCGGTGAGGGCTGCCCAGAACCGCGGCCGGGAAACCGTGTTCATGCGTCGTCCTATAAGAGGTTTCGTGGTCGGAAACGTTGTGAAAAGAGACCGCGTGGAAAAAGGCGCAAATGTTGATCTACGTCAAGAACGTCCCACATTATGGTTAAGGTCCCGTCTAACCCAAAGTAAATGTTTATGCGCGTTAAAACGGGTTGTGTAGGGCAGAGATGTCCTATAAGTGCCCCCTTTCGAACGCGCGTCCAGGCGATGGTAGGGCATGCCTGGCCGCTTGGTGGTGGTTGCGAGTGATTGTGACAAGCCGCCTGATATGTCGAGAGGAGAACGAAATGCCCAAGATGAAGACCAAGTCGTCGGTCAAGAAGCGGTTCAAGATCACCGCGACCGGCAAGGTGATGTGCGGTCCAGGCAACAAGCGCCATGGCCTCATCAACCGTCCGCAGAAAATGAAGCGCACCAATCGCGGCCCGCAGACCATGACGGACATGGATGCGAAGACCGTGAAGCAGTGGGCCCCCTACGGACTGGCTTGAGGAGCAATATAAATGGCACGTGTTAAGCGCGGCGTAACGACGCACGCCCGTCACAAGAAGGTTCTGGATCTCGCCAAGGGTTACCGCGGCCGGTCTTCCACCAATTATCGTATCGCTCTTGAGCGCGTCGAGAAGGCTCTTCGTTATGCCTATCGCGACCGTCGCAACAAGAAGCGCGATTTCCGCGCTCTGTGGATCCAGCGTATCAACGCTGCCGTTCGCGAGCAGGGTCTGACCTACAGTAAGTTCATCAATGGTCTTGCAAAGGCCGGTATCGAAATCGACCGTAAGGTTCTGGCCGCCATCGCATTCGATGACGCAGCAACCTTTGCAGAGATCGTGAAGCTGGCCCAGATGGCCCTTGAGCAGCCTGCCCAGGAGCAGACGGCCCAGGCTTGATCTGCCGCTTTTCGGATTTGCCGATTTGATAGAAAACGGGTCGTCCTGTATCAGGACGGCCCGTTTTCTTTTTTGATGATACCACCAGACGCATGATGGGACAGGTAGTGATGAGCGATGATCTGGAAGCTCTGAGAAGCGAAACTCTCGAAGCGTTGGCGCAGGCCCAGGATCACGCTGCCTGGGATGCCATCCGTGTCGGGGTATTGGGTAAATCGGGACGGTTGACCCGTCTGCTCAAGGAACTGGGCAAGATGAGCCCCGAGGAGCGCAAGGAGCGTGGACAGGCGCTCAACCGTCTGCGTGACGCCCTGAATACTGCGGTCGAACAGCGTGGGCAGGAAATCGCCGAGGCTGCCCTCGAATCTCGTCTCAAGTCAGAGCAGGTCGATGTGACTCTGCCTGTCCCCGCGACTCCGACAGGTCTCATTCATCCGATCAGCCGCACTATCGAGGAGATGACGGCCATTTTCGGTGCGATGGGCTTCAATGTTGCCGAGGGGCCGGATATCGAGTCCCAGTGGCACAATTTCTCGGCCCTCAATACGCCGGACCATCATCCGGCGCGTACCGAGCATGATACATTCTATTTGCCCGCAGTGAATGAGGACGCGCCAGCGCGTGTGCTGCGTACCCAGACTTCGGGCGTACAGATCCGTACCATGCTGACTGAAGAGCCGCCGATCCGTATCATTGCGCCGGGTCGCACCTATCGTGCCGATCATGATGCCACACACTCACCAATGTTTCATCAATGTGAAGGACTTGTCATCGACAAGGGCATCACCCTTGGTCATCTCAAGGGGTGTCTGATCGAATTCCTGCGCGTGTTTTTTGACAAGCCCAATCTGCCGGTACGGTTCCGTGCCTCCTACTTCCCGTTTACCGAACCCTCGATGGAAGTTGATATCGGCTGGTCGCGCCAGACGGGCGAAATCGGTGGCGGTACTGACTGGCTGGAAGTGCTTGGCTCAGGAATGGTGCATCCGCGCGTTCTGGCCAATTGCGGGCTCGATCCATCTGTCTGGCAAGGCTTCGCCTTCGGC
Organism: Papilio alexanor hazarajatica; assembly: GCA_018246295.1. Lineage (NCBI taxonomy): Eukaryota > Metazoa > Arthropoda > Insecta > Lepidoptera > Papilionidae > Papilio > Papilio alexanor. The sequence continues at coordinate 45,571 of DWLR01000007.1, read as the reverse complement.
ATGGGAATAGAACGTCTGACCATGCTCAAGAACGGTATCCCCGATTTGCGCTCCTTCTATGAGAGCGATCTGAGATGGTTGCGCCATTATGGCTTCTCTGCCCTGTCATCCGCCAGCCTCGCCGAAGGAGTCTGAAACAATGAAATTCACCCTCTCCTGGCTGCGTGAGCATCTCCATTTCACGGCATCGCTCGATGAGATTCTTGCGACACTCAACACCATCGGTCTTGAAGTCGAAAGCGTCGAGAACCCGGCAGACTCCCTGCGCGGTTTCCGCGTCGCAAAGATTCTGGAGGCACATCGTCATCCCGATGCTGACCGTCTCCAGGTCTGTGTTGTGGCTGCGGGCGGTGGTTACGAAAAGGTACAGGTCGTTTGCGGGGCGCCTAATGCGCGCGCCGGGTTGCATGTCATTTTCGCTCCGCCGGGCACCTACGTGCCGGGCAACGATATTACCATCAAGGCAGGCAAAATCCGCGGACAGGAAAGCGGTGGCATGCTCTGCTCCCTGCGTGAGCTGGGTCTTGGTGCCGAATCAGACGGGATTGCCGAACTTCCCGAAACAGTCGTGCTCGGTCAGGCCTATGCGGACTACGCTAGGCTCGACGATCCGGTTATCGATATTTCCATTACGCCCAATCGTGGCGATGCCCTGAGTGTGCGCGGCATAGCGCGCGATCTTGCCGCTGCCGGCCTCGGTCATCTCAAACCCTGGCTGGTCGATACGGTCGAGGGACATTTTGACTCCCCGATTTCATGGGATATCCAGTATGAAACTGCTTGCCCGTTCGTAGTCGGGCGTCTGGTGCGCGGTGTCAAAAATGGCCCGAGCCCCGACTGGCTGCGCCAGAGGCTGGAATCGATCGGGTTGAAGTCGATCAGCACGCTGGTTGATATCACCAACTACCTGACATTCGATCTTGGTCGCCCGCTCCATGTGTTCGACGCGGCGAAGATCAGTGGCACAACTCTGTCTCTGACGCGCGCTGCACGCGAAACCTTCCGTGCGCTAGATGGGCGTGATCTGGTTCTGGGAACGGATGATCTGGTTATTGTCGACCAGTCGGGCGTGCAGTCTCTTGCCGGGCTGATAGGCGGTGAGGCAACCGGCGTTTCAGATGACACAAGCGATGTCTTCATAGAAGCGGCGCTTTTCGATCCTGTCCGTATCGCGCTTACGGGTCGTCGTCTGGCAGTCCATACAGATGCGCGCCAGCGCTTCGAGCGTGGTATTGACGCGGCGCTGATCCTGCCCGGGCTCGAGGCTGCAACACGTCTGATTCTGGACCTTTGCGGGGGAGAAGCCAGTGAGGTCACGAGTGCCGGTAGTCTTCCCGACTGGCATCGCCAAGCCTGGCTGCGCTTCGAACGTCTGGAGCGTCTGGGTGGGGCAAATATCGCTCCTGATGAGGCCGTAGGTATTCTCGAACATCTCGGCTTCACGGTGAAAGAGCGTGACGCAGGGCGCGCCTGTTTTGCAGTCCCGTCCTGGCGTAATGACATCGCCATGGGCGTGATGCTGGATCAGGCTCCTCATCTTGATCCGGATCAGGCCAGGACGGCGGCGGCTGCGGTTCACGAGATCGAGGCAGAAAATGATCTGATCGAGGAAGTCCTGCGTATCCACGGACTGGACTCGATTCCGCCGCAGGCGCTACCGCAGAAAACGGCTATTGCAGCGCCGGCTCTGACGCCCGCGCAGAAGCGTCTGGGGGATTTGCGCCGTCTCTGCGCCATGCGCGGCATGATGGAAACGGTCGGCTTCTCTTTCGTCTCCCATGAAGATGCTCTTTTGTTCGGTGGCGCACCCGAAGGGCTGCGGCTGCTCAATCCCATCGCCTCCGATCTCAACCAGATGCGTCCGACTCCGCTTGTCAATCTGGTGCGTGGCTGGCAGCGCAATGCGGCGCGCGGCTTTTCGGATGCGGCTCTTTTCGAAATTGGCCCGTCGTTCCATATTGATGGTCAGAAGCTCGTTCTGGCGGGTTTGCGTGGTGGTGAAACGCCGCGCAGCCCGGGTGTAAAGGCTCAGGCCAGGACGCTCTGGGATGCCAAGGCTGATCTTGTGGCGGCGCTCGATGCGCTGAAACTGCCTGCCGAGGCGCTGAGCATCACGGCAGATGCGCCCGGTCATTATCATCCGGGCCGTTCAGGTGTTGTTCGTCAGGGGCCAAAAACGGTTCTTGGCTGCTTCGGTGAGCTGCATCCCCGTGTGACCCGGGCCATGGGCATTGATGGTGCGCTCGTTGCGTTTGAACTCTGGCTCGATGTGGTGCCACTACCCAAGGTGAAACGTCGCCAGACGCCTGTACTTTCGGCATTTCAGCCAGTCGGGCGCGATTTTGCGTTTATTGTGGCGCCGGGGGTTGAAGCTCAGGCCGTTATCCGGGCCGCGCGCGGTGCAGACCGTAATCTCGTTACCGATGTCAGTCTGTTCGATGTCTATGAGGGTACGCCCCTTGAGGCAGGATACCGTTCGCTTGGAATTGAGGTCACGCTTCAGCCGGTTAAATCCAGCCTGACGGATGAGGAGATTGAAGCCGTTTCCGAAAAGATCATTGCCGCTGTTGCCAAGGCAACCGGTGCGACCCTGCGACGCTGAACCCTTATGACCCAATCAGCAATCGTCCCTCGTGTCATCTGGCTTCTGGCAGGTGAGGCCAGTGGCGATGTGTTGGGGGCGCATCTCATGCAGGCCTTGCATGCGCGTGACCCTCATCTGATTTTCGTTGGTATTGGCGGACCGCGCATGGAGGCCCTCGGGCTCAACAGCCTGTTTCCCATGCGTGATCTGGCGGTTATGGGCCTGGTCGAAGTGCTGCCGCGCATCCGGCAGCTTTCACAACGTCTCAACGAGGCGGTTAATGATGTGGTGCTGCGTCAGCCGAACATGATCGTTACCATCGACTCACCCGGCTTTGCCTTGCGTTTTCTCAAACGCCTGCGCGACCAGAAAATTCCGAAAATCCACTATGTTGGTCCGCAGGTCTGGGCATGGCATGAAAAACGCGTACACAGCTTTCCAGAGCTCTGGGACCGTTTGCTCTGTCTCCTGCCTTTTGAAGTGGAATGGTTTGCCGAGCGCGGTGTGGCTGTTGATTTCGTTGGTCACCCGGTCCTGCAATCAGGTGCGGATCAGGGTGATGCAAGACGTTTCAGGCTGCGTCATGGCCTGACTGAGGACGCACCCGTACTCATTCTTATGCCGGGTAGCCGTCGTTCGGAGGTGCCACGCCTTCTGCCCGTCTACGGCAGGATGCTATCCCTGCTGAAGAAGCGTCTGCCGGATATTTGTCCGGTTCTCCCTCTTTCTCCGCTGGTGGCTCAGACGGTAAAGACTGCAGTCGCAAAATGGCCGGTCAAGCCGATTATCGTGACCGAGCTGCATGATAAGCACGATGCGTTTGCTGCAGCGGGGGCAGCTCTGACCAAATCTGGCACCTCGACACTCGAGCTGGCTCTGGCTCATGTACCCATGGCTGTTGCCTACCGCGTCAATCCGGTGACTGCGTTTATGGCGCGCCGAATGATCAAGGTGAAATATGTTGCCATGGTCAATCTTCTTGCGGGGCGCGAGGTCGTGCCGGAGTTGCTTCAGGAACGTTGTACCCCCGAGCAGCTGGCTGAAGCCGCTTATGCCCTCCTGACCGATCCGGAACTGGGTCAGGAACAGCGGATGGCCTTTGACGAGATTATGGCTCAGCTCAGACCAACGCCCTCGTCCGGGCATAACGGCACGCCGTCTGATGCTGCGGCAGAGGCGGTATTGCGTATTCTTGATGAAAAATCACCTCGCGCCCGTCAGGGAACAGAGGCAGGGCGCGACTGAGATTTTCTCAGTCTGTGCTGCTGTAAAGCTGTTCTGGTGGAATTTCAGGAGCCATGATGCTGCGCAGGCCCTGCGACGTGACTTCCTGATAAAAGCAGCTTCGACGACCTGTGTGGCATGCCACACCTTTTTGCTCCACCAGAAGAAGAACCGCATCCTGGTCGCAATCAAGGCGGGCCGAGACGAGATTCTGGGTCTGGCCGGAACTCTCTCCCTTGCGCCAGAGCTTGCCGCGACTGCGGGAATAATAGCAGACACGTCCTGTCCGAAGTGTTTCTCCAAGGGCTTCGCGATTCATCCAGGCCAGCATCAGGATATCATGCGGAGCCTCGGCATTCTGGGCCATGGCGGTAATCAGCCCGTCCTTGTTGAAATTGACGGCATCGAGAATGGCATCAAGGGTCTGACGGTCGGGCGGAATATAGCTCATGATAACTCTTCTCTGAACCAGGCGGGCAGGCAGGGGGTGAGGGTCTGGCCCTCGTGGTGAATATCTTTCATCCAGACCTCGCGACGCAGAAAAGCAAGGCCATTCGTGCCGATACTGCTGCGCATCTGGCCAATCTCACGCTCGCCCTCGAATAGGATCGTTCCAGACGGCGGGAGACCATGATCACCGCGAACGGGGACAAGACGTTTTTTCACCAGGCCTCTGTAATGGGTACGGGCCGTAAGCTCCTGCCCCATATAACATCCTTTCTGAAAAGAAATGCCATTCAGCCAGTCAAAATTGGCTTCGATCAGCAGGGTCTTCTCGTACTCGCAATCCCTTGCATCCGGCAGGCCAAGAAGCAGCCTGTGCTGATGGTAGTGCTCGAGCGAGGTGCTGTCATCTTTCTGGGGGGCTTGGATGATGCGGCGTGAACCGGCACCCTCAAGCCTTGGATCGGGACGGGAATCATGAGCGGTATCCTCTGCCCACAAGGCTTCGACAGCGAGAGATGTTTCTTCAATCTGGACATCGGCACGCAGACGGAAACGCGACAGCCGGGTGCACAGAAACGACGCCTGATCGGCCGGTACGTCGAGCAGCAGCGCCTGCGGCGTATGCCAGATGAAAAAATCCGCAAGATAGCGTCCTTGCGGGGTCAGAAAACCAGACCAGACCAGAGTTTGCGCACTGGCAGCTGTCACATCATTTGACACCAGCCCTTGCAGGAAGCCCACCCGGTCCTGTCCGGTCACAGAGAGGACCGAACGGTCCGTGAGCCATGCTCTTGCCATTATCATTCTCCAGTTCGGACAGTATGAAAAGGAGATGCGGGTTGCAGCTCCCGGAAACAAGAGAGAAGATGTGAACGCGACGTGAGAGTTTTCTGCACGTTGTCGTGTCAAATCAAGTTATTCCCCGCAGGAGGGGAGGTCCTGGGAGACGTGATTTTTGCCTGTTTCCGAGATTATTGATCCGGCTGATCCTGAGGCCGAGACAAGAAGGCGCCGGTTGCTCGAGCTTGTCGGCCCCATTCTTGGGGTTGTGCTCGTTATTATCGCGATTGTTGCGCTGACATTGCATTCCTACCACAAGACACGTGGTGGTGTGATTGCCCTCTCTCAGGATCTGTTGCGTGAGGAACAGAAAAACATCACGCGGGAAGTGTCGGATTACCTCGCTCCGGCATCGGCGACGGCGATCGTTGCCCGTGATCTTCTGACTGATCCTGTAACTGACGAACCCCCCAGGGTTTTCCTCGCCTATGGCGCCTCCATGCTGCGCAATGTTTCTCAGGTAGAGAGCTTCTATCTAGCCGATGATCGTGGATCATTCTGGTTTATTGATCGAGCGCCCAAGGACATCTCCGACGGGATGGAATGGGTTCATCTCCTGCGTGACCAGAGAATTTTCCGTCACTGGTACTATGACAAACAGGGCAAACTCGTACGCACTTCGGACACGCATGGTATAGATTACGATCCGCGCCAGCGTGCCTGGTACAAGGGGGCTTTCGAGCGTCCTGATCTGAACTGGTCCGATCCTTATCCCACTGCTGCCACGAAGCAGTTGATCGTCACGGCTGCGAGTGTCCTGCACACGTCTGACGGGCATCAGGCAGTATTTGCCATCAACATCTCTCTCAATCGCCTCACCGACTTCCTTGAAGAGATAAAGATAGGCAAGAGCGGACAAGCTGTTGTTGTTGACAAGGAAGGGCGTATTATTGCCGGAAACCGGCTGCTCGATGTTGCCCGCAAGGCAAACTGGCAATTCGACAAGATGCTACTTGACCCGAATACACAGCCGGTATTTTCGAGAGCGCTCTCCCTGTTTCGTATTTACGGTGCCGGTGTGCATCTCATCAAGGCGCATGATACGCAGTACGTCACTATCATGGCGTCGCTTCACAAGATCCGGCCGGGTTGGGTATTGATTCTCAACGCGCCGGAAGATGATTTTGCCGCGTTTGCCGCCGCCGCAGGACGGCAGGGTCTGATTTTCTCTATGGTTATTGTTGTTCTGGCAGCGCTTCTGGCCGGGTTTCTGGTAAGGCAGAACCGCAGGACAGAACGGTTGCGTCGGCAGATCGGTCTGGAGCGTGTTCAGGTCAGGGCCGAAAGCCAGGCACTCAATGCCATGGCAGGAACGCCCAATCTGCTTGACCCGGCACAGGATGCGCCATTGCTCAGCCAGCGTCTTGCCGAGCTTGCCAAGGCACGACGTGTTGGATTCTGGCGTTCGGTCGGTGATGATGAGCGTCTGCTCTGTGAGGATTCCTACGACCGTACGACTGATGCGCACAGTGCGGGTATGGAGCTGTCACATAGCGATCTGAAAAACTTTTTTGCCCTTCTGATGGCGGGAGAGGTGATCGAGAGTGACCATGCCGCGACGCAGGAGGGGTTACGTACCTTCCAGCGTATTGTGATGACGCAGATAGGCTCCAGATCTGTCTATATCCAGCCTGTTCTTGCCCGGGGTATCGTGATTGGCATGGTGGTGCTCGAAGATGCGGTACGGCCCCGAGCTGTGTCGCATATCATCGCAATCGTTGCGGAAATTGCTGCCATACGTTTTGCGACCCTGCGCGAAAACGAGGCGCATGCAGCAAAGCCCGAGCGCAAGTCGCATGACGAGATCGATGCCGTACCCACGCAGCTGAGCGAGGGATTTATTGCTGCTCCTGGTGAACAGGGGGAAACGCATTTTGCGGCTGGTCAATACGCTATGGTGCCGGTTGCCACGATCCTTTTCCAGGACTCCAAGTCCGAAGCCAGTGTCGATCTGATTCCGATCGTACAGGAACTGGTCAGAAAATTTCAGGAAGTGGTTCAGAGCGAGCGTCTTTTCTCCGCCCAGATTCTCGGTGGACGCATCGTACTGATCGGGGGATGTTCGCAGGATCCTGATCCCGATGCGGCACGTCGCGTTGCCGATGCACTTCTTGCATTGCGCGAGCTGGCACTGGTTACCCTGGCCGATGCCGATCTTACACCGAGCTTTCGTATAGGTCTCGATGTGGGGCAGGCTTTCGGCGCCATTCTCGGCGGAGATCCGGGGGTCTTCAATGTCTGGGGGGAGGCTGCCCAGACATCAGAGCTCCTGGCCATCAGTGCACCCGATTCGGGGACCATTCAGGTTTCCGAATCCGCTCATGCGCTTTTGCGTGACTATTATCTCTTCAGGCCGAGGGGCATGTTCTATCTGCCCGCCCTTGGTATCACCAACACCTATGTTCTGGCAGCACGGCGGTGAAGGACGAACTTCCCTTCTATCGGCGCTTTCTGCTTCGCCTTGGTGCGCTGACCCGACGCCAGTTGCGCTTCACACTCATGCTCGTCGGTGCCAGCTGGGGCGTGTTGCGCGAGGCCTGTCGTCCGACATCCTGGCGGCGCACCGTGATATTCGAATTCAAGAGTACTTTGCGCCAGGCCGCAGGGGGCGGGTTGTTCAGTACGCTGTTTACAGCTGCGCTTACCGGCTTCGGCATCGTGGCACAGGCCATCTACTGGCTCGGCATTGCCGGTATGGCAGACACTACGGATTCTCTTCTCGCAACCGTTCTGGTACGCGAAATTGCCCCGGTTCTTGTCGGTATTATCCTTCTGGGCAGGAGCGCCATGCTGAGCCTGACACAGCTTGGCCAGCTGACAATCGGTGGCGAATTGCGGGCACTTCAGGCCCAGGGGGTCGATCCGTTTCTGGTCCTTGTCATGCCACGTGCCCTGGCGATGATGCTGAGCTCTTTTACCCTGGGGGTCGTATTCAGCGCGATTTCGCTTTCAGTCGGGTACGGTGTCTGCCGTTTCAGTTCGGTCATCACCATGCCGCTCTGGACGTTCCTGTATGACATTGTTGGCGCAATGAAACCGATCGATTATCTGGGTATCCCGCTCAAACTCATCATCAGTGGGTTTCTTCTCAGTCTGGCAACACAGCTGACCGGCCTCGATGCTACACGTTCGGACTCACTTGCCACCTTGCTGCCACGCGGCTTTGCGCGCGGCATCATGGTGATCATGGTGGTTAATGTCGTGCTTGGGGTAACAGTGGCATGACCGACGATCTTTCTGCTGTTCTGGAATTGCGTGAGGCACAGCCTGTTTTCGAAGAGAGCGGTCTTACCTCTATTCCCTATTCACTACGTCTCATGCCGGGGGACTGTCTGCTCATAGCCTGTCGCGACTCCCTTCGCGCCTCGCGCTTTGCCGATCTGTGCAGCGGACTTGTGCCGCTTATTTCCGGTCAGGTTCTGTGTCAGGGACTGGATTGGCACGGCCTTGCCGAGACGCGTGCCTGGGCTCTCAGGGGCAGGATCGGGCGTGTCATGCAGCAGGGGGCGTGGATCGACCTGTTTGGAACAGACCAGAATATTCTCATCCAGCAATTGCATCATACGCGTACCAAAACCGAGGCTATTGTCGCTGAGGCGATTGCCTTGTCCCGCCGCTTCGGTTTGCCCGGACTGCCGACACTGAATCCCGCCAGACTGACCGCAGCCGATCGTGCAAAGGCGGCCTGTGTCAGAGCCTTCATGGGAGAGCCTCGTCTGCTTCTTCTGGAAGATCCCGTGGATCTGGAGACAGCAGATATGATGACCGCCTTTCTGGCCGAGCTTACAGCGGCGCGGGAGCGCGGCTGCGGTGTCATCTGGTTCTCACGCGAGCCGGATCTCTGGCGGGGTTACAATGCAGCAGGAACCCAGCGGTTAAGGCTGCTGGATGAAGGTCTGATGCCAATGAAGCAGGTGATGTGATGTTTCGAGTTCGTACCAATTCCGAAACTGACGGGCGCACACGCCCGTTGATGCGCATACGCTACGCTGATGAGTGGGTCGGTATCCTTGTTGTCGCGACTTTCGGACTGTTCATTTTCGCTATTATTGAAGCCGGTGTGCTTCGTGACTGGCTGACCCCGTCAGGCAAGCTGCATTTCAACCTGCCCGAAAGTGGCATTGCCGGGCTCGCCGTTGGTAATGATATCGAGCTTATGGGTATCCGTATCGGGTCGATCAGAGCTGTGAAGATCAATCCCCATGGCAATATGTATGCCATTGCAGAGATTGATCCCCAGTTCGAGCCGTATATCCGTCGGGATAGTCACGCTATCATCCGACATCGTTTTGTGGTGGCTGGCGCCAGCTATATCGAACTGGAGCGTAGCAAGGGACCGCCCATGGACTGGGAATTTGCCGAGCTTGAGGCGACGGTCGAGCCCAATCCTGCTGATATGATCACCAAGACGATCGCCGATATTCGTGCGGGGATGATGCCAAGTCTCCATAATGCAGATCGTATCATGGCAGATCTGGCAACGTTGACGAATGCCATAAGGGCAGGGAAGGGATCTGTCGGCGGGATCATCATGGATGACAAGCTTCTCAATCATGCCGACGATGTATTGAAAACGCTTCAGGAATCGATCGAACGCCTCAAGCCGATCGAGGCACAGGTTTCCGGTGTGCTGAAGCAGACCGAGGGAACCATGAACAATCTGCGGTCAAGCTCCAGCGACGTGAAGAAGGCGACACCACAGCTCAAGGAGACAATGCAGCATCTTGATGAGGCAAGTGCCCAGCTTCCTGCTCTTCTGACCCAGGCACAGGCTACAGCAAACAGTCTCAAGAAGCTGACCGATCAGATACGCGGCCTCTGGATACTTGGAGGAAGCGGTAGCAAGGTGCAGCCACACAGACTTCATGCAGGAGACATCAAGCCATGAGTCTCAGGCACGTTGTTCTGGGCGTGGCCTTGACTGGCCTGGCCGCCTGCGGAGCCCATGAGGACTCAGCTGGAATTCGTACGGATCAGGATTATGCGAATGCCATGGATGTCGGGCGTGAATCCTTTGACATGACGCGTGCCAAACAGGCCGAGTCACAGTTCCGGACAGCTTATGATCGGGCGCTTCTGCGTGACGATTCAGAAGCCATTCGTGATTCCGGATATAATATGGGCATAGCGCAGCTTGATGCCGATGAGGCTCAGGCGGCATTGAAGACGACTGCCCGGACAAGACAGGATCTTGTTCTGCGAGGTGCCACGCCCGGTCCCGGACTGGCACTGATTGATATGGCGGCTTATTGCCGTCTGGGGCAATTTCAGCAGGCGCTTGCCATCGGCAGGCAGGTCCAGACCGATGATCCGGCACTTGCCGAGAGACGCGCCTTTCTGACAGGACTTGCTGCCGACGGAGTGGGCGACACGGGAGCGCTTGTTTCGGCACGCAATGCCTTGCCTCATTCCCCAAAGCCCCCAGCACTTGAGCAGGCCGATCAGGCAGAGCTCGATTCACGTCTGGCTTTGCGTCAGAATGCTTTTTCCCAGGCGGAGAAGGCTGCACTGGAGGCAGTGACGCTTCGTCGGAATATGCTTGATTACCGCGGTATGGCCCGTGGGCTTGATTGCGCGGCCAACGCAGCACGGGCGTCCGGGCAAACTGAACGAGCCGCAGCCTATGCACAGCGTGCTGCTGAAAGCCGGGCGCAGGTCACTGAGAAATCCTGATCTGCGGCACCCAGGAGGATAAGTCGTAGTGCCGGACAGAGCGTCTCCGTGTCGTACCCGTACAGGGCCTTCAGGAGGAGCGGGGTACTTTGTCTAGATGTCCCAGCCGTTTCATGTTCCTGACAGACAGAACGGTGAGCAGGGCAGTGGCAAGAAGACCTGCGATCGAGGCCGAGCCGAACCAGACCAGCACACCTTCGGGAAAATCGAGCTGGCAGCACAGGAAAGCGGCAAGCACTGGCAGAACGAGGCGAAAGAGATGCAGGGGTAGACGGTGAGGTGCTTCAAAACCCTGCAAACGCAGAAATTTTGGCTGAAGCAATGCATGTGAGAAAAGAGCAATGCCCCAGAATGCCATGGTGATGAGAGTAATGATCATGGGGCGACCAGTCTGCGATGAATAAAGAGGGCAATGAGACCAAAGCCCACAGCCGTCAGATCGACCGCCTTGTAGACATCGAAACTGGTCAGAAAGCCATTCACACTGCGGGTCATGAGGTCGAGCGGGAGCAAGGCCAGAGCGTAGGCCGCAAAGACCGAGCATTGCTCGTTCCAGCCCCGTCTTGGTTTTGGACCAAAGCTGCGTAATGCCGCGTGAAGCAGCGAGAGAGCCCAGACAATGAAAAAGGCTCTGATTTCAAGGTCGGCACGATTCGGAAGATCCGACCAGAACAGGCGATTGGCCCAGAGATAGGCGAGGCATGCCAGAGGCAGCCCTGTCGTTACGGCAATGGTGAGTGTTTCTGCCAGGCGGAACAGGAAGGTTCTTGCTTTTCTGGGACGATGTTTCATGAGGAAGAGGATCAGTCCGCCTGACATCATGATGCTGCCGACGATGCCGGAAATAAAATAAAGCCAGCGCATGGGAAGGCCGGCCCAGCGCACAAAATGCAATCCACGCAAGACGCCGCCGATACGATGCAGGTTATCGGGTATCTGCACTACGGCGATTTGCGCACCGTCTTTTTCCGAAAAACTGACATGATCACGGCTCAGTGTGAAGGAGGCTGAATCAGCCTTCGTCATCGACACGCTACCCCGGTCGAAGAGAATGAGTCCGATTGTATCGGGACCGAGCACGGTTTCTGCTTTGTGAAGCATCGGGGCGAGGGGCGCCAGGCCGGCAGATTTATGCGCGCCAGGAACGTTGTTCTGTGTCTTCCTTTCTTTCGGACCATGGGATTGTGGATGAGCCGGACGCCCGTGATGTCCTGTACTGAACATGGGAAAGAGGCGCGGTGCGTGAATAACGGCGCCTGTATAGGCCATCATGACCATGAAAGGGAGGAACAACAGTCCCATCAGGATATGGGCATCCATCCAGGCGCGCGCTCTGGATGAAAAGGGGCGGAAAAGAAGAAGATCGCTCAGAATGCTTCTGAAATGGATAATGACGCCTGAAGCAACTGCAACCAGGAGTCCGATCGCAGCGATCTCGGTCAGCATGTTTCCCCAGAAAGGGCCGTAATACAGAGAGTGATGAAGGTCAAAAAACAGCTGGCCACCACCCGTTTCCCGCGCGAGGATAGGAAAACCGTCCTCCGGGTTATAGACCGAACCGATGAAGGCGTGGCCGTCATAATGCAGGATACGGAGCATCGGATCGCGGGAAGTCGGCAATGTGATGAACGGGTTCTCGCCCTCCTTGCGCATTTCCTGGGCAATGCTTCCTATCTTGTTGAGCGCCTCATCACTCAGTGGCGTTGCTGGATAACGGGAGAGTTCCGGCTGCATCCAATGCGTCAGTTCAGTGTCGAACATGGCAAGCGAGCCTCCGGTGAACACGATCACCAGTATGAGGCCTCCGATAAACCCTACCCATTCATGCAGCCATCCCATGCGAAGACGTAATGTGTCGCGCATCAGCAGGTCCATCCGAAAAGGGCACCAAGCAGAACCAGGCAGTGCATGGTGTCAGGACGTCGACGGGGTGGAAGAGAGAAAAGAAGAAGAAGCAGAACTGGCATCAGGGAGAATACACACAGAAATCCGACATTCATCAGATCTTCTCCCCACCTGGAGTGAAACAGGCAAAGCACTCCATAGGCGGCAAGATAGGACAAGATAAGGCCAAGTATGAGCCGAAGCATCCAGGCGCGTCGCAGCGTTCTGGCCTGTTTCTTTTTGAGACTCTTTCGCATGTGGTTCCTGTGCAACAGGGCGCGTATTTCCTGCCCGGCATAGCGGAAGACGGCTAAAGTTTAGTTGCGATCGTTTCTTAATCGCGTCTATTTGATCCCGTCATTTACCCTTTGTCAATGAGACTGCCCTTTTGTACAAAACAACTTTACCCATACTGAACCCGCTTGGTCGGCGCTCACACCGCGTCGCATTTTCTGCTCTTCTCATGATCTCTGCGGCTTTTTCCTGTACGGGACATGCGCAAGACCAGAAGGCAACTCAAGCACAGGCTCAATCGAAACAAGGTAAAGATGCACAAAAACACACGGCAGGTTCGGCCAAAACGGCTGCATTGACCGGTGATGAACAGATTGAAGTGCGGGCTCAGCGCCAGAACCGGATGGAAGTCAAATCAGGCGGTAATCTTGGTGCGCTGGGGAACAAGAAAGGGATTGATGTCCCGTTCAATGTGCGCAGCTATACTTCAGCGCTCATCCTCAATCAGCAATCCCAGACTCTTGGTGAGGTGCTGATGAACGATCCAACCGTGCGCACCACCTACGGTTATGGTAATTTCTCCGAACAGTTCATCATTCGCGGCTTTCCGGTCTATGGTGATGACGTATCGATTGACGGGCTTTACGGCATTACGCCTCGCCAGCTTGTCTCTCCCCAGCTTTATGATTCGGTTCAGGTCCTGAACGGCGCAAGCGCATTCCTGAATGGCGCGGCTCCGGGCGGATCGGCGCAGGGCGGTAATATCAATCTCGAATTCAAGCATGCGGGTGATACGCCTCTGACACGCGTCACGGGTGACTATACCAGCTCCTCCATGGGGGGAGGTGCGGTCGATGTGGGGCGTCGTTTTGGTCAGGACAAGCAGTTCGGCGTCCGTATCAACGTTGCAGGTCGCAGCGGTGTCTCGGCGATCGATCGGGCGAAACGTCATCAGGTTGCGGTTGGCGGTGGATTTGACTGGCATGACCGCGCCGATCACACGCGAGTAACGATTGATATGGCCTATGAAAACCAGGGTGTGAATGGCGGTCGCGGTGGCGTGTTCCTGAGCAGTGTCACAACTGTGCCGAAAGTGCCGGGTGCCGGGGCCAATTATGGCCAGCCCTGGACCTACACCGAGCTGAATTACATCTATGGGAAGCTGAAGGTGGAGCATGACTTCAGCAAGTATCTGACTGCCTATGCGCAGTTCGGTGGCCTTGGTGGCAACGAGAAAGGCAATTATGGCAGCACCTATGTGACGAACAGTCAGACAGGTGCAGCATATAATGGTGCGATGTATGTGCCTTATATGCAGACCAACGAAAGCACGCAGGCTGGTTTGCGCTCCCATTTCCGCACAGGTGGCATCAAACACGAGATCAATGCCGGCGGTTCAGGCCTGTGGGAAGAAAATGCGTCAGCCTATGCCCTGGCGCTGACGAGACAGCAGACGAATCTCTACCGTCCGACGTTCTATAGTGCGTCGCAGCCGGAAACCTATATCGGCGGAAACCTCGATAACCCGCGAAAGAACAATACAACACGTCTGTGGAGCCTGTTTTTCTCCGATACGGTCTCGGCCTTTCATGATCGTGTAGCGTTGACGGCAGGTTTCCGTTACCAGTCTATAAAAGCGGTTTCCTATAATTACGGGAACAGTACGACGTCTTATGACAAGGGAGCCTTTACCCCTGTCGTGGGCCTTGTCGTGCATCCCACGCATGAGACTTCGATCTATTTCAACCGCATCGAAGGATTGTCGCAGGTTCCGCCGGCAACGGGCAACGTCGTCAATCTCGGTCAGATCTTTGCGCCTTATCAGGCGGTTCAATATGAGATCGGTGCGAAATACGATATTGGCCGTTTCTCGGCAGCGGTATCGGTATTCCAGATCGACAAGCCCAATGCCTATACGGTTCCTGTCGCCGGTACGAGCTACAATATCTATGCAGTGAATGGTCTCCAGCGCAATCGTGGTATCGAGTTCACCGTCAATGGCGAGATTATCAAGGGACTGCGTTTCAACGGTGGGACGTCCATTATCGACGCTGACCAGCGCCGTACGAGCGGTGGGCTTTATGATGGTAATCGTGCCATTGGTGTGCCGGGATATACCATTAACGGTAACCTCGAATATGATCTTCCTTTCATCAAGGGGGCGACCGTTACGGGGCGTGTGATCCAGACCGGTCATCAATATGCCGACAATCTCAACAAGCTGCGTGTGCCGAACTGGACGCGTTTTGATGTTGGCGCACGTTACAGCTTTGTTGTTGAGCACAGGGCCGTCACGACCCGTCTCGGTGTCGATAACCTTGCCAATACCCGGTATTGGGAAAGTGCATTCGGTGGCTATCTGCTTCAGGGCCTGCCGCGTACGTTCAAGTTCTCGGTTACAGCAGACTTCTGATCTGCGGGTTGAAAGGGGGTTGGGCCCCTTTCCTGGTACGGGGTGTAACCTCAACAGGCTAGTTCAGAAAAAAGGCCAGCTCCGTTCAGGGGCTGGCCTTTTTCGTGTTGGCAGGCAGGAAAAGGAGGGACTAATGCCCCTCGGTCATGGGCTTCATGCCCAGATTGGCCAATAGCTTGCGGTCACGATGTTCCGCAGGATTGGGTGTGGTCAGCAGCTTGTCACCGCAGAAAATGGAATTGGCGCCTGCCAGAAACACCAGAGCATGGGCCTCGTCGCTCATGAGTTCGCGTCCTGCGGCCAGACGAACATGGCTGGCAGGCATGGTAATGCGTGCCGCGGCTACGATGCGGGCAAAGGTGATGGGGTCCACAGCTTCTGCTTCGGCAAGGGGTGTGCCCTCGACGCGAACAAGAAGATTGATTGGCACGCTTTCGGGGTGCTGGGGCAGAGATGCCAGGGTCGCGATCAGTCCAGCGCGATCACTTTCGTCTTCACCCATGCCCACAATGCCACCGCAGCAGACATTGATGCCGGCATCGCGCACATTGGACAGCGTATCAAGGCGGTCCTGATAGGTGCGTGTCGTGATGATCTTGTCGTAATATTCCGGCGAGGTGTCGAGGTTATGGTTGTAATAATCAAGCCCGGCCTCCTTGAGGCGGCGCGACTGGTCGCCATCGAGCATGCCAAGCGTGACGCAGGTTTCAAGACCAAGGGACTTTACTCCCTCGATCATGGCGCAGACCGTATCAAGGTCGCGATCCTTGGGCGAACGCCAGGCCGCCCCCATGCAGAACCGCCCGGCTCCGGCAGCTTTGGCGGCGCGGGCTTCGGTCAGGACTTTTTCGACTGCCATCAGGCGCTCGGCCTTGACGCTTTTTTCGTGCAGCGCGCTTTGCGGGCAATAGGCGCAATCTTCAGGGCACCCGCCGGTCTTGATCGAGAGCAGGGTGGAGATCTGTACCCGCGTCGGGTCGAAATAGGCTCGATGCGCGAGTTGCGCGCGAAAGATCAGCTCAGGGAAGGGAAGGTCGATGAGGGCGGCCACTTCGTCGCGCGTCCAGTCATGCCTGATCTCTGGTTTCCAGCTTGCCTGGTTGCGGATTTCGCGGGGAAGGACCGGATCACGGGTCAGGGTATCGAGGGACATGCGGGGCATGGCTCCAAAACATTTGAGAACGAAAATCTCAGGCAGCGATGCCACAGCATGGGGGCGCTTGTCACGCGCCTGCGCGAGATACCTACCCAAAATGTCCCAGACATGTCATCACTGCGTCATGAAACATTGGCGCATCGATCAGATGGATTGGGATGCTTTCGACGCATCCCGTGTGGATCCGGACATCATTCCGGTGATCAAGGCCGCGGCCGTCGTTGAGCGGAACGGACTGGATTATGCTGTTTATCTCGGCAACGTCTTTGTCGGCGACCCCGATTTCCGCCAGGCCGCAGATAACTGGGCAATTGAGGAAGTGCAGCACGGCGATGCGCTTGGCAAATGGGCGATGCTCGCTGATCCGGGCTGGGACTATATGCAGGCTTTCGACCGCTATCGTTCAACCTATCATATCGAGCAGGATGTTGATGCGTCTATCCGTGGATCACGTACGGGCGAACTGATCGCACGTTGCATGGTCGAGACGGGGACTTCATCATTCTATACCGCCATGGCGGATGCGACGGACGAGCCGGTTCTCAAGGCGATCTGCAAACAGATTGCGGCTGATGAGTACCGGCATTTCAAGCTTTTCTATGATCATATGCATCGCTATCTGAAGCGTGAGAAACTGAGTGTCTGGCAGCGAACGAAAATTGCCCTTGGACGCGTGACCGAGAGTGAGGATGACGAGCTGGCAACAGCTTATTATACCACCAATATGCCGGCCAGTACGCCATACGATCACAAGAAATGTATTGCCGCCTATATGGCACGGGCAATGGGCTGTTATCAGCTCAAACACATCAATCGCGTGACCAGTATGATTTTCAAGACGATCGGTTTTACCCCGCATTCGAAGGTGCAGGTATTTGTCGCCAAAGCCATGTATCAGCTGATCCAGTTCAAAGCGAAGCGCTTCAGACGATCTCTGGCTGCTTCATAACGAAAGCGTTTTTTCTTTTACGACAAATTAAGCCCTCTCATGATGCGATCCTGATCTAGTATGGGTCAGGATTTTTCTCGTGGAGTGGTATTGCTGTGTTGTCTCATTTCACACGTTTGACCCTTGTGGGGACGATCGTCGCAGGTGGCGTGGTAACGTTTGCAGCGACATCGGCAAAAGCTGATCCCTATTCACTGCCGATTGCGTCATCCGGGCCTGTTGTCCTGCCTCCCGTCGCTGACGATGGTACGATCGCTGCACGCCAGCTTGCAGCCCAGGTCGGGTTGCCGCAGTTTACCTCTTCAAGCTGGAAGCCTGGTCTGCTGCGTCATGTCGTGATGTTTCGCTACAAATCCAGTGCAACACCAGCGATGAGAGCTGAAGTAACCGCGCGTTTCCTGAGGCTGGTTCAGGACTCGCGCCGTCCCGATGGCACACATCCGGTAAAATCGATCGAGATGGGGATGCAGAATAGCGGTGAAGGTGTGGATGCCGGATTGCAGCAGGTTTTCATAGTAACCTTTGCTTCCGAGGGTGATCGGAATTTCTATGTTGGCAAACCGGTGATTATGGATCCGGCCTGGTTCGATCCGGCGCATGAAGCGTTCAAGGAGTTTGCGGCTCCGGCGATTGAGAAGGTTGTTGTGTTCGATTTTGATGTTCTCGCTTCTGCCAGCCTCGAACCATCACGGCACAAAATGTCATCCCATAGAGGGAATACACAGACTCGCCGCTAAACAGAAACTGTCGTAACGTTGCGTAATATGTCCTTCTTCCTGAAAGAAAGACATGAAGATTATTTGTGGAAAAGGCTGCTTCGTGACCGGAAAAATGAAACGTGCTTCCTCGCTCTGGCTCGGCGCTGCAAGCGTTCTTGCACTCACCGCCCAGTCGGCTTCGGCTCAGCCCCCCGTATCGAAGGCGAAGGCAGTTGATACCAGCGTAAAACCTTATGATCCCAGCTGGGGGTTCAACATGTCCGGGATGGACAAGACCGTAAAGCCCGGCGACAATTTCTTTGAATATGCCAACGGCACCTACCTGAAGAATATTGTGATCCCGTCTGATCGCGCGTCTTTCGGGCCGTTCGTTATCCTTGCCGAAACGGCGCGTGAACGTGTGCAGTCAATTCTGAACGATGCAGGCAAGCATCCTTCGACAGATCCCAAAACGACCGAAGAGAAACTGGGTGCGTTCTATGCAACCCTTCTTGATACGGCAAAGGCTGACAAGCTGGGGGCAACCCCGCTCAAAGACAACCTTGAAGCCGTGCGTGCTGTGAAGGATCCTGCGTCGCTGGCGCATCTCTTCGGTCAGGCGGCTTTCGGTTTCCAGTACACGCCGTTTGGCCTGATGATCAACGCCGACGACAAGGATCCTGGCCAGTATGCATTGCAGCTCCACCAGGGAAAACTTGGCCTGCCTGATCGTGATTATTATCTCAAGTCCGATTTTGCCGCGAAGAAGAAGGCCTATCAGGCCTATATTGTCAAAACCCTGGCAATGATCGGCTGGCCGGAAGCGGATCAGGAAGCGGCAAAGATTGTGGCGCTCGAAACGGATCTGGCCAAGGCCCAGTGGTCACGTACCGAGATGCGTGATCCGGTGAAAGCCTATAATCCGATGACCGTGGCTGAGCTGGCCAGGAAAACGCCTGGTATCGATTGGGCAGAGTTTCTGGTTTCGGCTGGTATTCCGCGTGAGGGCCTCGAAAACCGTCGTATCATCGTGGGTGAACCCACGGCGCTTGCCGGTATGGCCAAAATCCTTTCGACGGCTGATTATGGTACGATACGTTCCTGGCTTGCATTCCATCTGGCAAGCAATGCAGCGCCCTATCTGAGCCAGGCTTTTGTCCAGAGCTCATTCGACTTCTATGATCATGAACTCGAAGGATCGCCTCAGCTCCCGGTGCGCTGGAAGCAGGCTGTCAGCCATACGGAAGATGCCATGGGCTGGGCGATCGGCAAGATCTATGTCGAGCGGTACTTCCCGCCTGCGGCCAAGGCGCGCATTACCGAGCTGACGCAGGATGTGAAGGCTGCTTTTGCCAACCGTCTGGCTCATAATGCTTGGATGGCCCCTGCAACCCGTGATGCTGCGGGGCGCAAATTGCAGAATTTTGAAATTCAGGTGGGTTATCCGAACAAATGGCGCGACTATGCGGGGCTTACCATCAAACCGGGCGACCTGTATGGCAATGCGGCACGCGCGATCGCTTTCGACTGGCAGTACAATCTTGGCCATCTCGACAAGAAGGTTGATCGTAACGAGTGGTTCATGACGCCTCAGACGGTCAATGCCTATAACGATCCCAATCAGGTGGAGATTGTTTTCCCGGCGGCCATTCTGCAGCCGCCCTTCTTCGATCCGAAGGGAGATGCTGCGGTCAATTATGGGGCAATCGGTGGGGTGATTGGTCACGAAATGACCCATTCCTTTGACGATCAGGGGCGTCAATATGATGAACATGGTCGTTTGCATCAGTGGTGGACAGCTGATGACGTCAAGCGTTTTCAGGCACTGGCAGATCGTTACGGCAAGCAGTACGACGCTTTCGAGGTCCTGCCTGGCGTGCATCTCAATGGCAAGCTGACCATGGGTGAAAATATCGCCGATCTCGGTGGTCTGACGCTGGCACTGGATGCCTATCATGCCTCGCTGCATGGCAAGCCTGCTCCTGTTGTGCATGGCCTGACCGGTGATCAGCGCGTGTTCCTGGGGTGGGCACAGGTCTGGCGTCAAAAGCTGAGAGAGGATTCAATCCGTAATCGTGCAGTAACCGACCCGCATTCTGCTCCGGAAGCGCGCGTGAATATTCCGATGCATAATATTGATGCCTGGTACGAAGCGTTCGGTGTGAAAGCAGGAGACAAGCTCTATCTCTCGCCGCAGGATCGCGTTAAAATATGGTGATTACTCTCTAATCATCAGCGAACCAAAGTAAGCGTGGCCTTTCTTCTTTCTTTTTTCCAGGAAGGAGAGGTCATGGCGGGAAGGCAGTAGGGCATTATGTATGTCTTCGGAACGGTAAGGGAACAGTCTCAGGAAGAAGAGATGACCTATCCGTTCACAATCCATGTCTCTGGCCTCGCATGAGACGCCAGCATGATCTTCACGACCTGCTCACGGTCGCTGCAGCCATAGTGCGTGCTCCTGCTGCCTATATCGCCCTGCCCGATGCGGCTCGACAAAGTGTGGCGGCAAGTTATGGCCCGCTTCCAGAGCGTCTTGCAATTACGGCGCCGGCCCCTGTGCGGCCTCTGGTGCAGGAGGTTCTGTCTCCGCTCAATGAGCTTGCTCAGGCACCATGGCGCTATGCTCTGCAGATTCGTCTGCCCGTGCCGTTTTCGGGTACAGACGGAAATGGCACTTTATGCTTTCTGACCCATGGGCTTCTCGACCCGCAAGCCGTATCGGTGCGAGACGGGCTTGAGGCCGTTGTCCGGCAGATAGCGCTGGTTCTGACGCGATCTGAAACCTGCAGCATCGAGGAAACTGATGCGCTCCTTTTGCCGGGAGCGTTGCCTTCCCGCCGACGCAGCAAAAAAGTGTCGCCTGAATTGCCATCCATAGATGCTTTGCCGGGCATAGGGACTTTCGAGATCCGTTTCGCAAGCAGATGCATCTCACTTTCTCCTGAAGTGATGCGTCTGACAGGTGTTTCTACGGCTGTTCAGTGTCCAATGGATGTCTTTCTGCGCTGTATGCCAGTGCCTGATGCCGATCTGATGCTTTTTGCCGACGGCTCCCATGACACTATCCGCTTTACGGAAACGGATTTTGTCATTGAAAATCTGTCGGACCAGACACGAAGCTGGGTACGACGTCGAGCCGAAATCGAAACGGATGATCGAGGGATGCCCTGGCGCATGATTGGCACCCTTGAGGATATTACCCGGGACAGGGTGGCGACCAATCGTCTCTCGGCCATGGTGGTGCTTGGGGATGCGCTGCGCAGGGTGACAACTTCTGCTGAGGCCTATCAGGCCGCAGCAGCGGCATTGGCTGATGCTCTGGGTGTCGATCGGGCAGGTTGGGCGCTTTTCGAGCTTGGTGACGAGAAAACTTTCAGAATCGAGCAGGACTGGCACGGTGCTGATCTGCCGGATGCGGCGGGTATCTACCAGCGTGCCGATTATCGAGATGCTCTTCACGTACTTGAGCAGGGGCTGCTTCTGTCAATTCGCGATGCACGCGAAAATATCTGGCTGCCATGCCGCAAGATCGATGGTGACGATCTGATCAGATCGCAGCTCCTGATGCCGGTTCTGAATCAGGGGCGATTAACGCATTGTCTTTATGTGCAGTGCTGTACCCCGCGTGACTGGACCGATCAGGAGCTGGCCTTCATGCGGGCTATTTCTGATCGTGCCCAGGCAGCGGCAGCATCGCTGGAGGCGCGGGCACATCAGCAGACAATGCATCAGGAACTGGCGCACAGGTTGAAGAACACTCTGGCGCTGGTTCAGGCTCTGGCCAATCAGAGTCTGCGAGGCGTGGAAAATCGCGAGGCCGTCAAGGCGTTCGAGAAACGTCTGGTGGCTCTGGGTTCGGCGCATGATCTGCTCATGCGTCAGGCCTGGCAACGTGGTGACCTTGAAACACTCGCGCGTGATGTGCTGGGACGTATTGCACCTCTTGAACGGTTCAGGCTGGAAGGGGCTGCTGTGTCTCTTGGACCCAACACGGCAACCACACTCGGTCTCATGCTGCATGAGCTTGGAACCAATGCAGCCAAATATGGCGCGCTCAGTGTTGAAAAGGGCGAAGTCAGTCTCTTCTGGACCATTGTTACCGAGGATACTCGTGAAAACCTGAAGCTGCACTGGCGTGAGACCGGCGGGCCTGCAGTCATACCACCACAATCGACAGGTTTTGGTTCACGTCTGCTCAGGGCCGGATTTGGACATCAGGGTGCCACGGAAATGCATTATCTGGAAACCGGTTGTGAAGCCCTCTTTACCATCCCTCTGCGCCAGGCGCAGGAAAACTGAGAGCACTGTTTGAAACAAAACGGCGGAGCCAGGCAGGAAAGGGCGTAAAAGCGGTAAAGCCGGACTAGCCTCTTGCCATTCCCGCCCTGAAGTGATCGAACACAGGCAAATCGTTTGATTGTAGTCTGCTGAAGGATGCACCATGACCACGATATCTCTGGGCTATTTACGTAATGCCCTGCATGCAGGCTGCGCCAGTGCGGTGGCCCGCGTGCTCGATGCCCATGAGGTCGAGGTGGAGTTTGTCGATGCAGAGCGGGACGAATTGCCCGGCCTGCTGGATGAAGGCGCTGTCGATCTGCTGGTTTCCGCCTGGCTGCCACGCGATGCTGATCTGGTGCAGCATGGTATGCGTGTTCTCGGGACGCTCTATCGTCCCTATTACTGTTGGGGCAGCTACAAAACGATCTCGTCGGTAACAGAGTTTTCCGATGACCGGTTTGAAACGGTATTTGTCGCGCAGTCCGATGCGACGATGATGCAGGATGTGCTTTCGCAAACTCCGGTCCTGTCTGGTCTTTCTGTATCTGTATGCAATGATGATGCGCTTTATGACACCGTACAGAAATCACGGCTTGCTGGCAGAAAGTTTCTTGTTTTTCTTGCCCAGCCGCATGCGCTTTTTCATGATGAAGCCTTCCAGCCGATCAACGATCCCCGTTTTTCGCAGGAGATGGAAGCAGCTCTTCTGGTTCGCGAAGCTGTCGCAGCTTGCGCCGATCAGGATATGCTGGACGAATTGTCCGAGATGACTCTTGGAAACAAGGTCATGAGTGCACTCGAATATGCAATTCAGATAGACGAAATGGATCCGGAAGAAGCTGCGGAAGCCTGGCAGCGCGGTCGTCTTGTCGCAAGGTAACGATCTGTCGGTTTATCTGTCGATGCGGTAATGTGATATCGCGAAAACAGTTTTCCCGCCTCCAAACAAGGGAGCGTTTTGTTCTGAATGACGTGCACTTGGTCAGGTTTCTAACTGATAAAGTATTGATTTGTTTCCTTTGGAGAAATTTTTACAACACGTCATTCTATACTATAGGATATGCTTCCTGAGATTTTCGACAGGCCGCGCATGTCTTCTTATCCAGACGCATCTGATCTATATGAGAGATTCAGGCAATGCAGTGACGAAACGTGGCTACAGATTCTGGTCGCCTCTCTTCAGCTTCCGGAAATCGAAGGCGTCCGGATGCCGCTCTTCCCGGATCCAGTTGTTCAGAGTGAAATTCATGGCCATTCTGGAGAGGTCTCGCTTCATGAGGCCTTCACGTTCTATCGTGAGATAAAATCCTATTGCTGCTATGCAGGCAGACCGCTCAATTCTGAAATGAAGCTTCTCGATTTCGGATGCGGGTGGGGGCGTATTCTGCGTTTTTTCATGAAGGACATACGCCCGGAAAATCTTTTTGGCTTCGATTCGACCTCACGGTTTCTGATGGAGGCCCGGCGCTGCAATCCGGCTCTGGGGTTTATGCAGACCGGGGTGGCACCGCCTTCGATGGTCAGCGCAGGATTTTTTGATCTGATCGTCTCGTTTTCAGTTTTCTCTCATCTGGACGAGTTTATTGCAGGGCTATGGATTGCGGAATTTCATCGTCTCCTTCGGCCGGGCGGCCTTGTGATCATTACGACCCAAAGTCGGCGTTTTATCGATTTCTGTGCCGAGCAGCGTCTCCGCCGGGCATCAGGTATTCGTCTCGATCATGCATGGCACGAGGTCTGCGCTGACAGTTTTACCGATGAGGCAAGGGCGCATGCGCGTTATGATGCAGGACGGTTTCTTCATGCCACGCCGGTCAGACGCCCTCATCCCGGCGCGCATTATGGTGAGGCGATCATCCCCCGAGCGTATATCGTTCAGAAATGGGGACATCTGTTCAGGATTATCGAGTTTCTGGATGACCCTACCCGGGTGCCTCAGGTCCTTGTCGTCTTGCAGAAGGTTGCGTGATGGTCCGTGTCATCTCTCTTGCTGTTTTTCTACTCCTGGTTTTTTGCGTCATTCCGGGTGACAGTCTGGCGCAGGAACGGCCCGGACCAGTTCCGGAGACGATCAACGTCACGAGCACATCTTTTGTGCCGCTGTCGAAAAGCTATCGCCGGCTGGAACGCATCTACAGACGTTTTGAGTCTTTTCCCGGGGCTGATCGCGCTGGATTGACGCTTCATCTTCAGGCGACTCTCCAGCCGGGTGATCGTCCTGGCTATGCTTCAGGTCTGATGTTGCGCAACGGAGAGGAAATCATCCATCTTATCCCCAACCCTGGAAGCGAGATCATCTTTCCTCGCCAGGCCAGCTTATGGGCGGCTGATCCAATGCTCTATGCGCGTCTGCGCAAGGGAGAGACGCTCAGTGTCAGCTTTTTCTTTACCGTAATGTCTTCGGATCCAATGCGTTTTACAGGGAGCGAGGCGCGTCATTGGCTGACGCTGCTCGATCGTTGTGTGAGGGATGAAGGTGGATTTCTGATTGCCCTGCTTTTACCGGATACGCACAGGCTGACCGTTGAGATTGCACCAGGGAGCCGCTTCGACGTGATCGAGGCGGGGGTAACCCATCTTCTGGTCGATAACAGGGGGGAAGTACCCTACCGCTTTGTTTTCAGGCCTCAGGACTATCCGCGTGATGCTGTTTTCCGGGCTGGCAAACCATTTGCACGTCTTGTCATGTACCTGCCTTTTCCTCTTCATGGCGCTCTTGAGCGCAAGTAACGATTTGACAGGGCGGCCCTGCCTCCGCCATCACCCCAGCCGGAATTGCTCAAAGCTTAGGGTGAGAAAGAGCTGATGTCAGTGCATGCATTCGTGTTTCCGGGCCAGGGCAGCCAGTCTGTCGGAATGGGGCAGGGGCTCCATGAGGCGTTTCCGGCTGCCAGGGAGGTTTTTCAGGAAGTCGATGATGCGCTTGGTGAGCATCTGTCAAAGCTGATTTTTTCGGGTGATGCGACTGAGCTGACGCGTACCGAGAATGCACAGCCTGCCCTCATGGCGACTTCTCTTGCCACAGTGCGTGTGATTGAGTCCGAGGGCGGTTTCAGCCTTGTGGAGAAGGCAACTGTGGTGGCAGGGCATTCTCTTGGAGAATATTCGGCCCTTGCTGCTTCCGGCGCGCTCGGGATTGCGCAAACGGCGCGTCTTCTGCGCCTGCGCGGTCTGGCCATGCAGGAGGCCGTTCCTGCAGGAGAGGGTGGCATGGCGGCCCTGCTCGGTGTCGAAGTCGAACTGGCGCAGGAAATCTGCAATGAGGCCTCCCGAGCCGAAAACGAGGCAGGACAGATCACTCAGGAGGTGATCGAACTTGCCAATGACAATGGCGGAGGCCAGATCGTCATCTCCGGCCGTCTGACAGCCATCGAGCGCGCGCTCACGATCGCCAAGGGTAAAGGGGTGAAGCGTGCGGTGCTGCTACCGGTCTCGGCACCTTTCCACTCCTCCCTGATGGGACCTGCTGCAGAAAGGATGGCTGAGGCACTGGAACGTACTGAGATCAGGACGCCTGCCATTCCGGTTATCACGAATGTTACAGCAGCAAAAAATACCGATGCGAGCCGCATTGCCGGTTTGCTGGTGCAGCAGGTTACCGGATCGGTGCGCTGGCGTGAGAGTGTTCTGGCGATGGCCGCCATGGGCGTGACCTCACAGATCGAACTTGGTGCAGGCAAGGTTCTGACCGGGCTGGTGCGTCGTATCGTGCCGGACATGACGGCGCGTCATGCAGGTACTCCGGAAGAAATCGAGGCGCTGCTGCGCGACCTCTGAAAAAGTGGAGAAAACAACAATGTTCAGTCTGCAAGGCAAGACGGCGCTGGTTACAGGCGCTTCCGGAGGCCTGGGGGCAGCCATTGCGCGCGCCCTTCATGATCGCGGTGCAGAGCTGGTGCTTTCGGGTACGCGTGAAGCGGCTCTGGCTGAACTGGCGGCCAGTCTTGGCGAGCGTGTGCATGTCTGCGCCGCCAATCTTTCCAGCGGCGAGGAAGCCGATGCTCTGGTGGGCAAGGCCGAGGCATTGCTGGGCAAGCCGCTCGATATTCTCGTCAACAATGCCGGCCTGACCCGGGATGGCCTGATTATCCGTATGAAGGATGAAGACTGGTCCCAGGTCATGACTGTCGATCTGGAATCCCCCTTCCGCCTGTGTCGTGCTGCCCTCAAGGGGATGCTGCGTCGTCGCGGAGGACGTATCATCAACATCGCCTCAATCGTCGGAGTGACGGGTAATGGCGGTCAGTCCAATTATTCTGCTGCGAAAGCCGGGATGATCGGCATGACCAAATCCCTGGCACAGGAAGTTGGTTCCCGTGGCGTAACGGTGAACGTGATTGCACCCGGTTTCATCGAGACAGCCATGACTGCTGTTCTCCCTGATGTTCAGCGTGAGAAGCTGCTGGGCTCTATCCCCCTCGGTCGTATGGGCAAACCCGAGGATATCGCCGCAGCCGTGGTCTATCTCGCGTCGGAAGAGGCTGGCTGGGTCACCGGAATGACCATGAATGTGAATGGTGGCATGGCGATGCCCTGAGGGCTGAACGCTTGCCTGCAAGCAAAGCTTGGCGTGGAAGGTAAAACCATGCTAAGCGCCCGCTGCTTCGTCCGAAGTGTGGGCATCCAGGCCCGCCGGGGCCCGAACTTCGGTTCGCGATTCAGAGAACTGGCAGTTCCTGCCTGCTCTGGAGTAAAGACGGGGACCGACTGGGCGACCAGACGGATGGTAAACAGATTCGAACCGCCCGAGAATGGGCACACGGAAAGCCAGAACAGATGAGCGAAATCGCCGATAAGGTTAAGAAAATCGTTGTTGAGCATCTCGGCGTCGAAGAGAGCAAGGTAACTCCTGAAGCTTCCTTCATCGACGATCTGGGCGCTGACAGCCTCGACACGGTTGAGCTGGTCATGGCGTTCGAAGAAGCCTTCAGCGTTGAGATCCCTGAAGATGCAGCCGAGAAGATTGCGACCGTCAAGGACGCCATCGACTACATCGAAAAGCAGAAGGCCGCCTGATCCGGCTGTACCGGATTGTTCGATCCGGTGCATTGATCTTTTCCGGCTCCCCAGCGAGTGGAGCCGGGACATACGACGAGATTTACAGCCCGCTTCCTTATGGCAGCCCGCCGGGAGCTGGCCTTTATGACTGGAGCTTCGTCCGCCCATGATGGCAAACCTATCGGCAATGAAAGAAAGACGCGTTGTCGTCACCGGTATGGGGCTTGTCACGCCACTGGCGGTGGGCGTGGAACAGACCTGGCAGCGTCTGATTGCCGGAAAAACCGGTATTGGTCGTATCTCCTGCTTCGATCCGAGCGATCTTCCGGCCCATGTGGCGGGAGAGGTGCCTGAAGGACCGACGGCAGAAGGTGGTCTGACGCTTTCCGACTGGGTTCCGACGAAGGACCAGAAGAAGATGGATCGCTTTATCCATCTTGGCATGGCGGCTGCCATACAGGCTGTCGAGGACTCGGGCTGGAAGCCCGAGACTGAAGAAGACCGTTGCGCTACCGGCGTGATGATCGGCTCGGGCATTGGTGGTCTTCAGACCATATATGATGCGTCCCTGACGGTGGCGAGCGGCAAGGCCCGCCGTCTGTCGCCATTTTTCATACCCTCGGCGCTGATCAATCTCATCTCTGGTCACGTTTCGATTCGGTACGGGTTCAAGGGCCCGAACCATTCTGCCGTGACAGCCTGTGCCACTGGTGTACATGCCATCGGTGATGCGACGCGCCTCATTATGCTCGGTGATGCTGATGTGATGATTGCAGGCGGGGCCGAAGCAGCTGTCTGCCCGCTTGGTATCGCCGGGTTCTCTTCGGCACGCGCACTTTCAACCGGATTTAACGATACGCCGGAGAAGGCCTCGCGTCCCTGGGACCGGGATCGTGACGGTTTCGTCATGGGGGAAGGTTCCGGCATCGTCGTGCTCGAGGAATATGAGCACGCCAAGGCTCGTGGCGCAAAAATCTACGGTGAGATCATCGGCTATGGCCTGTCAGGGGATGCTCATCATATCACGGCACCAGCAGAGGGTCATGAAGGTGCGTTCCGTGCCATGAAGGCGGCGCTGCGTTCCGCCGGTATCACTCCGGCTGATATCGATTACGTTAACGCACATGGAACCTCGACCATGGCTGACGATCTGGAGCTCGACGCCGTTGAACGTCTGTTCGGCGATGATGCGAAGCAGGTTGCGATGTCTTCAACCAAATCCGCTACAGGTCACCTCCTTGGGGCTGCCGGATCGGTTGAAGCAATGTTCTCTATGCTGGCTATTCGCGATAATGTTGCCCCTCCTACACTGAACCTTGACAACCCGGCCCGGGAGAGCGTGATCGACCGCGTGGCGCATGAAGCGCAGCAACGGAAAATCAATATCGCGCTTTCAAACAGTTTCGGATTTGGTGGCACCAATGCCAGCCTGATCGTCAAGGGTATCTGATTCGCGCTTTTGAGGTATGAAGGGACGGGCATGAAACGCGTCTTTCTTGCCCTCGCCCTGATCCTTGCTTTTTTGGCAGCAGGGAGCGTGGCGACACTGTGGAATTTTTCCCATCGACCTGGTCCACTTGACAGTGCTGTCGATCATGTTGTGCCGCGTGGCAGTACTGTCAGGATTGCGAGGGATCTGGCCAGTGCCGGAATTATTCCTGCAGGGAAAATGGCGGAAACCCAGTTCCGGCTTGTGGCAAGACTGACGAAATCCGATGGTGCACTCCATGCCGCCGAGCTGCATTTCCCTCATGGTGCCTCAGTAATGGACGTACTCAGGATACTGCGCCATGGCTCGCCTGTGCGCCATTATCTGACGATTCCTGAAGGTCGCACGGCCCGCCAGATCGCGACAATAATTGAACAGGACCAGCTGCTTTCCGGTCCTATGCCCATGATTGCAGAAGGCGCTCTTCTTCCGCAGACCATCGCGTATGAGCGTGGTGCATTGCGCACTCAGATTGTGCATCGTCTTGAAGTTCTCATGACGCAGACTCTCGATCGGGTGTGGCAAGGGCGCGATCCAGATCTCACGCTGAAATCGTCACAGGATCTGCTGATTCTGGCTTCTGTTGTAGAGCGAGAGACTGGTGATGACTCCGAGCGTCCCGAAGTGGCGCGGGTCTTTCTCAACCGGCTTGCCAAGGGCATGAAGCTGCAATCGGATCCGACGGCTATCTACGATCTGAGTAACGGTCTGGGTGTTCTCGATCATCCAGTGACCCATGAGGAATTACACAGGGCAGGGTCACACAACACCTATGATATCATGGGGCTCCCACCGGGGCCGATTTGCTCGCCAGGTCTTGCGGCTCTTCAGGCCGTCGCTCATCCTGCAGCCGGTGATATGCTCTATTTTGTAGCGGACGGTACCGGGAAACATGGTTTTTCCCGTGATCTGCACGAGCACAACCGGCGCATTGATGCTCTTAAAACTGTCAGGGCCAGCCAGTCCAGGGCGGATGGAGAGGGCTCTGTTGTGGATCACCACAGATAGCGATCAGAAGGGGTGATTCGCCCCCTCTGATCGTACAGTTTTATTTCGGTGCTGCGAGAGATTCACTTTTTACCGCGCCATGAGACTGGCTGGTAAATGATTTGCTGCTGTCGTAGTTGGCCGGATAGGGATTGTTGCCAGTCGTCGCGCTTGTTGGTGTGGTTGTTTTTCCACCGGTCAGTGGAGCCGGCGTTGCGGCTCCCTGCTGTTGCACAACCTGCATCAGAACCCGGCGTAGCGGATCGGCTCCTGTGTTGTTCACACGCATGGAAATGACAATGTCTTCAGGCCCTACCTGCTGGTTGTAGAAGGCGCGATTGGAACCGCTGTCGATAGTCAGCTTGGCGCCGCCAAGCGAGGCTCCTGCAAAAAGCCCTGAGGATTTCTGAAGGGCAAGAATATCGGTATTCGAGGCTCCAGCAGAGCCGCTTTCGATTCCGCTTCCCATATTTGCAAAAGAAGCCGAGGCCCCGGCACTGAATTTGAACTGACTGTCCAGCAAAGCCTGAAGCCCGCGATCGGACATAACGAAGAACATCAGCTCAGAGCTTTCTACACCCAGCTGTATGCCCATTGAAGCAGAGCTGAGTGTGTAGAAAGCGGGATCGGACCAGGACCCACGGGCATCTCGGGAGAGCAGAAGGCATCCGCCACCGGAACCTCCGAAGACGATCGACATGCGGAATACGGAAGGGCAGACCATGACAGCCCGCGCCCGGGCCAGATAGCGCTGGGCACGTGAGCTGGGCGTTGTACCCTGGAAGATATCCTGCACGGCAAGTGTGGCACGATCGACCAGCGCCTGCTGTTTTGATGTGGCCATGGCCGGTACAGCCGTCAGACCTGTAGCCAGAAGCACCGTGGAGGCGACGAGTCGGAGGGGGAAAGAAACCATGGATGAAGGGCCTCGTATCGTGAAACGGTCAGGAATCCGGGGTTGTCAGCCCTGACCGGGAATTATGGCGTGAACATGGTGGCAATGGGTGCGCAGGATCAGCCTTCAGAGAAGGTCCATTCCTGCCGCTCTGGCGACCAGTTCGGCTACCCCCGGTGCGGTTGCCAGAATGGGAATCGCACCGGTCAGACCGCCGTCGACAAGAAAGGGGGAGACGCGTGCGCCGCTTTCCTCGATCAGAACCAGCGCAGCGGCGACATCCCAGAGATTGATTGCAATTTCAAGATAGCCGTCAGAGCGTCCTGAAGCGACATCAGCAAGTGCGAGAGCGCCGCAGGCGCCTGTCCGTGGTGCCATGCCAAGCTCAAGAAAGGCTTTGGCGCGGCTGGCATAGGTCTCGGGGGAGACTTTGGCACTCCAGCCGATTTCGATCATGGCGCTTTTTGCATCCGTTACGGGAGAGGCAATCAGTTTCTGGCCATTCAACCAGGCACCGACGCCACGCTGTGCTGTATAGACTTCACCTAGGGCAGGAGCATTGATCACTCCGGCAACGGGTACGGCACCCTCCATGAGACCCAGCGAGACGCACCAGCGCTCCCTTCCGCGCGCGTAGTTGGACGTTCCGTCAATAGGGTCGATGACCCATGTCAGTCCCCCCTCGCGTTGACGACCGCCTTCCTCACCCATGAAACCATCTTCAGGAAACAGAGCCTCAATGCGTTTTGAGACAAGGGCTTCAACGGCCATATCGGCTTCGGTTACGTAATCCTGCACACCCTTCATGCTGCCAACCGGACCGCCCGGCGGGGGCCGCATCGCCATAGCCAGGGCAGCGGCATCGGCAACCACGGCGCGTGCGACCTCCAGACGTTGCGCAATGAAACGGTGATCAGTCATGCAGGCACTCCTTATTCGACACGTCGGGCTGCACGGAGAGACGCTGTCATGGCTGGGTCTTCCAGAGCCATGAGACGCAGTGCGGCATTATGGCCAAAAAGCTGCATCAGGGTCTTTCTGCGCGCCGTCGCCAGTTTGGCAAGCGGACTTTCGCGGATCATGGCACATTCCGGCAGGATGGTTGAGGGACTTTCCATGACATGTGCCACGAAGAGGCCGACATCATCAGGGATCAGATTCCTTGGGAAGTGCTGATCGACCGCAAAATAAAGCCTGTCGCACCAGGCCCGGTATTCGGGCCATTTGCGATCAGTCAGGAAGTCACGTGATCCTGATTTGATCTCGATGCAATGCAGCATGCCATTGGGGGTCAGTGCCATGATGTCAGCACGCCGACCGGCTGCAGGCAGCGAGAATTCGTTAATGCATCCCCAGTTCAGATTGCGTGCCAGGCCCAGCATTGCCCTTCTTATGGCGAACTGGTTTTCCGGCAGGCTCAGTGCATTTTTCCCGGCGTCCAGAGAGGGTCGATTGTCTTCTTCGTAACTTTGCCTGACGCTCACTTGTGGTTACTCATTGCTCGCATTCCGTTTTCACCTGACTGGAGAAATTCTTGCCTGATAAACGTGACACAACTGACCGGGTTATGCTGGTTTTTGACTGGATGCGCCGGGAAAGAGCACTGAGCTGCGCTCTTTTTGGTATGGCATTGTTTCTGTTGGGTTTTTTATGTGGTCATCTTGATGAGCGCCTGCATTTCGTCCTTGATATGCTTGCAGTTGTAGCTTTCGGTGCTGCGATCTTTCTCGAGCATCAGGCGGCCCCACGCATGGTATGGATTCTGTTACTGGTTGCCTCGGTCGTCTTTGCCCAGATGGATTTCCGGCTGTCCAGTCATCTTACCCAGACGCGCTCACAAAGTTCTTTCGAGGCGCGTTAGGATTTCCTGACCGCGCCTGTCGAATGATTCGGCATCAAAACGCGCGAGAACCCGATCACGTCCGGCCCGCCCCATCCGGGCAAGGTGCTGAGGCTGGCGAAGAAGATTAACGAGGGCCAGGGCGAGGGCTTCCGGATTATCTGGGGGTACGATACGGCCACAGCTGTGGTCGATCGTATGCGGCAATTCACCGGCTTCGGAAGCGATCACGGGTACACCGCAGAGCAGAGCCTCATGAGCGGCCAGACAGAGCCCTTCCCAATGCGACGGCTGAACATAGACGTGCAGGGTAGAGAGAAACTGCTTCGGTTCAGCGTTATAGCCATCAAGGACGATTGGCAGAGCGTCATGTGCAATAAGTGCGGCCAGACGGTCTCGCTCTTCTCCTTCGCCGGCAATATGGACCTCATACGCCGGGAGATTATCTATCTTCTGAAGCAGACGTACTGCTTCGCACAATACGTCATAACCCTTTACCGGATGCAGACGACCGAGGCTTCCAATACGGATCGGGCTACCTTGGGACCATGGTGGTGCGATCGGGAAGCTGTCGCTCGCGCGAAAGATCGGCCAGCAGGTAAGTTTGTTCGCGCCCAGACCAAGCTTGCGTTCTGTTTCCTGCTGAACACACAGGGAGTCAGCGATCCACAGGCGAGAGAGCCTGCGCATCAGGCGAAGTAGCCTCGCATTGGCTGGTTTGAGACGTGCAGAATGTTGCCAGCTCACAACCGGAAGACGCTGACGCAATCCTGTCAGTTGGCCCAGCAATGTGGCCCGTGTGAGCGATGTCCAGATCAGGTCGGGTTTTTGCTCGGCTATCTCGCGATTGAGCCATAGCAAAGCAGCAAGATGATCTTTTTTGCCCCCTTCGCGCACATGCACGGTCAGCCCGGCTTGGATCATGGGTTTTATTGCTCGCCCATCACGTCGGGTAAGGGCAAGGACAATCACCTCGTGTCCGTTCTGGCGCATAACCTGAGTAATCGCAGGTACGGGAAGCGCCGCACCGCCGCCCTCGACCGAATTGATGACATAGGCAATTTTCATGGGGCTTCAGCCAGAAGCGATTCAACCAGGGCAAGATCCTGGGACTTGTCGACATCTACGGCAGCGCGACCGTGATCAATGGGTACGAGTGTGACGGTTGCACCGGTCAGGGCATGAATACGCGCTGTCAGTGTCTGGCTGTCCAGACGTCCGAGCAGAGCGCGGAGTAAAATGGTCGGGCCCAGTGTGCGCGCCATTTTCAGAGGGTGTTTGCGATCGCGTTCGAGTTTCTGCCAGAGGGTAATGATTGCCCGGGCTTCTGGCGTGCGCAGCAGGAACAGGTTGCAACCTGAAAACCGCATGTCACGCAGGGAGATATAGGTGCGTCTGGTCCCTGGTACATCGCGTTCTATCACGTGACGCAGGGCAATACCGACAGCAAGGTCACAAGGCGTGGACTGGGCTGCCCTGAGAAACTCGGTAATCCAGAGAGATTGCAGAAGGGGGTGATCGGCTGTGGTGATCAGCAATGGCGTGCCAAGATGGTCGAGCGCCAGAGCGACGCTCCCGCTGGGGCCTTTGGCCGTCGGCAAGCAGGTGAATATTCTGTCGAGAGTTTCAAGCGCTTCGGGTGCTTCTGTGCTGACATGAACCGGCCCTATATCCGGTGTCCTCGAGAGTGTTTCGAGAACACGGTCGATCATGGGGCGGCCAGCAACCGGAAGAAGAGCCTTGTGAGCCACTTTGCCCAGCCGGGCAAGCGGATCCTGCGCCCCGTCGCGTGAACCTGCGAGAACCAGAACCGGAAGTGTCACCGTGCAGAGCTACCGCTGCTGCGCGCACCATCGGGACGTTGTTTGGGTGGAGCACCAGTGAGCTTCATGACCCAGGGATAGCGTTTGGCTTCATCAATATCGTAGCCGAGATCAAACACATGAGCGCTGCGCGGCCGCGCACGCGCATCCTTGTAGAAACTGCGGAAGAGGCGATCGGCAGCATAGTTGGTGATACCGTAATTGCCGTCTTCATCATGAAAATGGTGCAGCACGTGCAACTGCTTGATCTTGGCCACCCAGGCCCAGCGGGGCTTGTAGGCCAGATGCTGGATGCAGTGAAAAAACTCGTAGATGCAGGTCATGATCAGACCGGTTGCCAGCGCTGTAAAGGCGGCGCTTGGTCCGTCAAGTGCCCAGCCGATAGGCATGACGATGATGGCAATGGTCGGGATGGTGTTCAGCGGTGAGCCGAAAAGAACATCTAGAAGATGGGGATCCTGATGATGGTCGAAATGCACACGTTTCCACAAAGAGGCGGTCAACGGGTTACGATAGAGCCAGCGGCCATGGAGGATGAAACGATGAATGGCGTACCAGGCAAAAGGATAGATGGCGACGACCAGTACGGCAACGATCAGTGTCGGCACGAGTCGTGGTGTCAAGGCAATGGCAATACCGGCTGAGACAAGGATCAGGGCAAAATAAAGCAGGATAGTGGGATAGGTCAGATAGGCCATCCAGAGCTGGGGAAGACTCATCTTGCCAAGATCGAAGCTTCGGCCAGTGCGGAGGGAACCCTGGTTTTTCCGGGCTTTCCAGAAGGCTCTCCAGAAGCCTTCAGAAGGTTCAGGATCGAACGTGCTCATTTTTCTTCCATCTTCACAATCCAGGCCCCTCCAAGGAGAAATGCCAGGACGGGAGGTGCCATCACGGCAATCGAGGCAGGCAGGGTCCCCGCGTTACCCAGTGCCTGTATCAGTCCTTGCAGGACGATGAAACCAAAACCGGCGGCAAGTGCCGCAATCGGCAGCAGACTGCGTGTACCCGTACGGGGGGGAATATAGATCACGGGCAGGGCGAGGAACAGCATGGCACAGAGTGATATGGGTAGCGTAAACGGTGC
The DNA here is from genome assembly GCA_018246295.1 of Papilio alexanor hazarajatica. Taxonomy (NCBI): domain Eukaryota; kingdom Metazoa; phylum Arthropoda; class Insecta; order Lepidoptera; family Papilionidae; genus Papilio; species Papilio alexanor. Next base: position 10,072 of record DWLR01000007.1, on the reverse strand, counting down.
GTAAAGGGCCATGCGGTAGGTTGCTTTGGGCAGGCTCGACGGGGCGTGTCCATGCAGAATGGTCCATAGGCTCCAGAAGGAAAGAACAGGATAATTCTGCGAAAGCTGGATCAGTGTCTCAGGAGTGACGCTGGCAGGCAGCATGACAATATCTGTGCGATGCTCGATGTCGACCCGATTGCTCCTGAGCAGAAGGCTTCGTACCGATGCGGCGCGCCATCCGGCTGTAGGATAATAGGTCATTTCCGGCGCGGTATCCGATGCGACAAGATCACCGCCCGGAATACGGTGATACAGGGTGATGTTCGAGATACGACGTCCCCCGTCGCTGAAACCGTCAATATGCACCACATTGCCCCGGGCATGAAACCAGAAGCCATGGCTGTTCGATCGTGCTTGCGGATCTGTCTTGTTCCACCACTTGGCAAGAGCAATCTCGGTATGGGGCGCAATGAATTCCTGTGTGATGATTCCTGCCAGGCTGATTATGGCTATTGAGGGCAGCAGCAGGATCAGCAGGCGTCTTGTTGACAGGCCAGCAGCCCGCAAACTGGCTGTTTCGCTGTTCAGAGTCATCTGCATCAGAAGAAACAGGGCGCCGATCAGCGTGCTGAGTGGCAGAGTCTGCACAGCCAGTACAGGCAGTCTCAGCAGGGCATAATGAATCAGGCCCATGCCTCCCAGGTGGCGTTCGAGGATGGGCGTCGTCATTTCGAGCAGACCCAGTATTTCCAGCATGGAAATCAGGATTGCTGCACAGAGCAGGGTCCGGCTCAGAAAGGAGCGTGTCAGATAGGCGCGCAGCACAGCGCCTGATGGGGGAAGGCCGGTCATGCCATGCGCCCCGTCCCGGAAAGCAGAATGGCCTTGCGACGACGCCACGACCCCCGTGATCGCCTGAAAATAGATGCCATGCAGAGGGTGCAGAACAGGATTTCAGGCAGCCATATGGCGTAAAGTCCCCTCATGCGGCCTGTTGCAACGAGTCCGTGTCCGAATTGCAGCATATGATCGAAGCCGACCAGCACAAGAGCAAGGGCAATAAGTCCCATGATCGGGCGACGCCGTTTGGCGCCGATGGCGAGAGCCACGGCCAGGGATGGAATGAAGGGAATGGCGATCGCCCGGGCAAGGCGGAAATCGAGTTCAGCGCGCAGGCTGGAGCGGGTGATGACATTATCGCCGACAGGCGTGTCTGGCTGGTGGGAGGCTTCCAGCCGGGTAGCCAGTTCCACAAGGGTCAGTTCACGTTCATCAATGCCACGAGACCGGAAGGCTGCGGTATCATGGTTCTGGTCGAAGGTCCGCATACTGTGCTCGAAACGGGTCTGGCTTGGCTTGTTGCTGCTATTTCGTGGGTCATAGACAATCAGACCATCCCACAGATCGAGACGCGTCTGTCTCAGTGAAGGAACCGCTGTAACCAGCCCGCGACGGGCTGTGATAATCCTGACGCTGCCATCGGGTTCGCGCTGACGGATGAAGACTTCATGCAGCACGGTGCCGTTATGCGTGACGCGATTGGCAGTGAGCATTGAATCTCCGGAGGTCGTGGCAAACATACCCCCCTGCAGATGAGGAGCCCAGCCGGAATGGGCAGCATAGTAGAAACCCGAACGGAAATCATAGCGTGCCACGGGCTGGATATACCCATAGAGCAGAACGCTGCCGAGCCCCACCAGGACACCTGTCCACTTATAGGGGCGCGCAATCCTAAGCAGGGATACGCCACTCGCCATGAGAGCATCAATCTCGTTGTTGTCACTCATGCGTCTGATGATGAGGAATACACTGACGCAAAGTGCGGCGGGGAGAGCCAGTCCGAGATAATGAGGCAGAAGGTCGGTCAGCAGAGAGACGAACGTGGCAAGAGAACTGCCTTCAGCCGCCAGATCGTCAAAAAGGACAAGCAGGCGTTCGAGCAGCAGGGCGGCAAGAACAGCAGCAAGAGAGACGACGAATGGCGGTACGAGCTGGACAAGCAGATAACGATCCAGAGTCGGAAAATGGGGAAGGCGCATCAGCCCTGTCCGTCGCGGATAAGCCAGGTGCGGTGACGACTATATCGCCATCCCAGCGCCTGCGTGAATTGGCGTGTCGTCAGATCGACCTCCCAACCTGAATCCCTGCGCTCTATCGCAATCCTGTTCCAGCCACTATGGCGCCATGGCTTTGTGGAGTGCAAAGACGCCGAAGCCACACCGATGAGAGGAATGGATGTTCCCGGTACCGTCGAGAGTGTGGCATCATGCGAATGACCATGAAGAACCATGGCTGCACCGTGGCGGGCAATGACGGCAGCGACCGCCTTGAGGTCAAGCAGGGATTTGCGCCACGGCACGAGCCTGCCTCTGGGAGGGTGGTGAATCATAACGACGCGGCAGCGGTCACGGGTCGCGGCAAGAAGATCGGCAAGACGCGCGCGCTGGGCCTTACCAATACGGCCACATGCCATGAAAGGCAGGCTTGGTATGGCACTGTTCAAGCCGATGATCGCAAGATCGCCCTGCTCATGCAGGTAAGGAAAGGCGTTTTCTTCGCATGCCTGCATCCAGGGAGACCAGCAGGCTCCTGTTTGCTGCCAGGACTCTCTGATCATAGCGTCATGATTGCCAGGCACGACGAGGCATGGTGCTTCCATCGTGCGGAGCCAGGCAGCAGCATTGCTGAATTCCTCGCTCAGACCGAAATTGGTCAGATCTCCGGTATTCAGGATCAGATCGGGCCGGGCCTTGTTGATGTCCTCGCGAATGGCATCGGAGAGGGCAGGCAGGTGGTGATGAACGCGATGACGCTTCCATGAGGCCACGCTGAGGGCGCGTTTGTTGGTAAAATGTCGCCAGGATGGCAGAGGTGAGGGAGGGGGGAGATGCACGTCGGACAGATGCGCCAGAACCACCGGTGAGTCTTTGTTCAGGGTCATCAGCCTTTCTCATCCTTGCCACATGTCAGAGGCTGATAGCGGCAAAAGTTAAAAATGACCAATCGGTTTCTGGTCGTTCTGCCTTAGTCATGCTATGGCGCCGCCCATGACGGATCCCAGATGTTCCGTCGGGCTGAAGGGATGACCATAACATAAATGATACTGCCGTGCGTCTAGCCCTGATCCATAATCCGCGCAGTCGCAAAAACCGGCGGGATGGCAGAAAATTCGCGCTCCATGCGAGTGCTCTTCTCGGTGACGGCTTTCTGGTACCGTCCTCGCATGACGAGATGCAGGAAATGGTTGCCGCACTTGCCCGTTCTGCAGTGCCACTCATTGCAATCAATGGCGGCGATGGCACTGTCAGTGATGTAATGACCGCCATAGCGCGTAGCTATCCTTCCGGCTCCCTGCCCGACATTGCCATCTTTCCCTCCGGCAATACGAATCTGATTGCTCAGGATATAGGTTTCTCACGTCGGGGTATTCAGGCCCTGCGGCAGCTGTATGAGAGAAGCGGAATTTTTCAGCGTACCATGCGCCGCCCGCTCAAGATATCATGGCCAAAAGATGAACATGAATTCCGTCTGGGCATGTTTCAGGGCAGTTCCGGCTATGCACGGGCAATTGCCATAGCCCATTCTCCCCATGTCCTGCGCTATGCGCCGCATAATCTTGCTGTAGCGGTAACATTGATTGAGGCTTTTGGTGGTCTGCTACGGCGTCGCCAGCGGGAAACCTGGCTGGCGGGAGATCGCTTTGTTCTTGAAAGCGAAGGCAGGACAGTGGCTGAGGGCCGGAGTTTCATGTTCCTATCGACGGCCCTGCAAAAGCTTAATCTTGGTATCTGGCCGTTCTGGAATGCGGACAAGACGAAAACAGATGGACTGCATTATCTCCATGTTGCCGATCACCCGAAACGGCTGATGCAGGCAACATGGGCTCTGTTACGTGGTCGTGCACCAGACTGGCTGCGTGAGAGTCCTGATTATACGAGCGGGCGGGCGGAAAGTCTGACCCTGACCTGCAAGGGCGATTTCGTCTTGGATGGCGAGTGTTTCTCACCTGGAGCGAATAATCAGATCATTCTGTCCCAGGGACCGGAATTCGGGTTTGTGCATGACTGAAGCCCGTGTCGCTCTTGATCATTTCCTTATTGGCGAACTGACAACCCCGGTCGATTCACGACTTTCTGCCCTGGTGACACACATACTTGGTCCGGCCCGCCCCCTTGGTGTGCTTTTCTATGGTTCTGGCCTGAGAAAATTCGATCCTGATGGCCTGTTCGATTTCTATGTCGTGCTTGAAAATTTGTCCGACTGGCCGGGGTCGCCTCTGGCAAAGCTGGGTAATCGCGTCCTGCCTCCCAATGTCTTTTATGCCGAACATGAAAATGACGGTCAGGTATTGAGGGCAAAGGTTGCTGTGCTGACACTGTCGCAGTTTCGAGCAGGTGTCACGCCCCGTTCGGATGATACAACTCTCTGGGCACGCTTCTGTCAGCCTGTACGCCTCGTTTGGGTAAGAGATCCTCAGGCAGCGGACGCGATCCTTTCGGTGATCCGCACATGTGTTACGACGGCAGCAGGCTGGGCTGCACGTTTGGAGAAGGGGGCACATCTTCCTGAGCAATGGTGGGAGGCGCTTTTCAGGCAGACTTACCGTGCTGAATTGCGGGTTGAGCGGTCAGGGCGCGGTTCGGTGATCATGCATGGTCAGGAGGCGCGATATGCTGCTCTGACCCGTCTTGCCTGGCAGAATGCCCATCTTGATTTCGACGAAATGGGTGAAAGCCTGGCACCAAGACTGACCAATGCTCAGCGTCTGCGGGCAGCACGCCGATGGAAGCATATGGCAAGCCGTGGCCGCTGGAAGAATATTGCCCGTCTGGTCAAGGCGGCATTTACTTTTCGCAATGGTGCCGCCTATCTGGCATGGAAAATAGAGCGTCATAGCGGGTTTGTCCTGGCGCTCTCACCGTTCGAGGCGCGCCATCCGCTGATCTGTCTGCCTGTTTTGCTCTGGCGCGCACGATCGGTTTTTATCCGCGGTATGCGAGGCTGAGATATGAAGAAGGCGAAAGGTCATGTGACCTTTCGCTTTTTTTTATAACGCCAGGTCTTTGCTTCAGCCCAGGACATCCTGTTTGGCCTGTGCGAAAATAGCCAGAGTACGATCTATTTCCTCGGCAGTATGAACCGCCATGACCGAACAGCGCAGAAGCGGGTGTTCGTCAGGAGTTGCGGGAGGCAGGGATAGATTGACATAAACGCCCAGTTCAAGAAGGCGATTCCAGAAAGCCAGAGCCTGTTCGACATTGTCGAGTGTAACGGCCACAACAGGACTTACATGTGGGCTGGTTTTGAGACCCAGAGCATGTAGGCCATGGTTGAGCTGCCTGGCATTGGCATGAAGCTGGGTGCGCAATTCGGGATGGGCTAACATGTCATCAAGGGCAGCAAGCGTTGCCGCAATGATTTCAGGCGGCAGCGAAGCTGTGAACATGTAAGGACGCGAGCAGAGACGGATCAGCTCTAGACCGTCGAGATTGGACACGCAATAACCGCCAACCGTGCCAAGGCTTTTGGAAAAAGTGCCGACAACGAAATCGACATCATCTTCACAGCCATCACGTTCGGCTACACCACGACCGTTTTCGCCAAGAACACCAAACGAATGCGCTTCATCGGCAAGCAGATAGGCGCCGTGCTTCTTTTTTACCTCGGCAAATTCGCGCATGGGTGCGACATTGCCCGTCATCGAATAGATGCCCTCGACGACGACGAGCTTTGCTCCCTGATGATCTTTCAGGCGGGCAAGACGGCGATCCAGATCTGTCGGGTCATTGTGGCGAAAGCGTATGACCTGTGCGTAGCCAAGGCGGCTTGCATCATAGATGCTGGCATGGCTGTCTGCATCGAGAAGCAGCACGTCGTCCTTGCCTGCCAGCGCTGATATGGCCCCGAGATTGGCCTGGTATCCCGTCGAGAAAATCATGCAGTGGAGTCGACGAAATACTTCAGCCAGGCGCATTTCGAGCTTGCGATGCAGGGCGAATGTACCGTTGGCGATGCGGGAACCCGTAGTCCCTACACCTTCACGACGCACCGTCTCGATCGCGGCATCGGCAGCGGCCTTGGACTGACTGAGGCCGAGATAATTATTCGTACCGAAAAGCAGTGTTTCACGGCCCTCAATTAGGCCAACAGTGGCTGACACGGGGTGATCGATAACGACACCAAAAGGGTTGCGCGGCGAATGGGCCGTCAGCCCGGCTGCAGCGGCCTTGAGCCCTGCATATTTGGCAAAGATATCGGTCACGAGGAGGTGCCTGTCTTCAAGGTAGCGAGACAGGATGCAAGATCGTTGATCGTGCGGATATCAGCGAGTTTGTCCAGCGGTACGGACACATCGAGTTCGTCTTCGATTTCCATCACGAAGTTCATGACGGCAAGAGAATCGAAGGCAAGATCTTCCACAATTTTGCTTTCACCTGTGATGTCCCGGGGGACTTTAGGGTTGGCAAGCAGTTTGTCGATGATCAACGAGGCAATGGAGGCGACCGTATCGGCCATTTCAAAGTCTCCGAGTAGAGGCATTCGGGCGGCTTACGCCCTGTGGTGATGGGTCTTATGCGACACTGTATGTCTTAACGCCAGAGCACGACCTGTTTTCACACGTCGCGCACGTCTTGCCATGACATGAAGGAGAAGATTCACAATCCTGTCTCCCCCTGCCGGTTCAGGCTGCGGTGCAGCTGGTTTCGAACTGCCCTGAAAGAAGCATTGCCTTGGCGCGGGCTCGTGTCAGCTTGCCGGAAGATGTCTGGGGGAGTGTGTGCGGAGGGACGAGAATAACATCGACCTCAATGCCATGCTGACGACGGAACAGGCCCGTTGTCTCCTCGCGGAGCTTGGCCCGGTCTTCCTCATTTGTGGCACGGCACTGAACCAGCGCGACGACACGTTCGCCTGTCTCTTCCTCAACAGCAAAAACAGCGACGTCACGTGAACGCAGGGAAGGAATTTCATGTTCCGCCGACCATTCAAGATCCTGCGGCCAGATATTGCGTCCATTGATGATGATCAGATCTTTTGCCCGGCCTGTGATCACCACCTGACCATTCAGCATGTAGCCAAGATCGCCCGTGTTCAGCCAGCCCTTGTCGTCCAGTACTTCGGCTGTTTCTTCATCTCGACCGAAATATCCACGCATCAGGCTTGGCCCGCGAACATAGACCATTCCCACGTGACGTTCGGTAAGGAGATCACCTTTCGCACCACGTACCTGAATATCGTGTTCCGGCAGGGCGACGCCGCAAAGAACGAAGGTACGAAGCGCCTGTGATGGATCGTCAGAGGCAACCGCCACACCATCAGTCTCCAGCGTACGCAGATTGATCGTGTCGGTAACGATGCCGGTATTGAGTGGGGCAAAGCTGATAGCGAGTGTTGCTTCTGCCATGCCATAGCTGGCGACGAAAGCGCGGCCATCGAAACCGGAATCTGCAAAACGCTGGGCAAAATTTTCAAGAATATGATGGCGGATCATGTCACCGCCAATGCCGGCGATACGCCAGCAGGACAAATCGAGATCGCCTGATACCGGTCGACGCGCACAGAGCTCGTAGCCAAATGATGGGCTATAGGCAATCGTACCACGATTCCGACTGATCAGATCGAGCCAGACATGCGGCCGACGAGCGAACTCCCGGGTCGGCAGGAGATCGATTGTCAGCTGGCAGGTCATCGGAGTCAGGAAAAAACCGACCAGGCCCATATCATGATAAAGCGGGAGCCATGACACGCAGCGATCGCCGGTCTCGGTTACCTTGAGCCCGTCGCGGGCAATGGCACGCGCATTGGCCATACCAGCTGACTGAGTAACAGCCACTCCCATAGGGAAGCGTGTACTGCCCGATGAGAATTGCAGATAAGAGAGATCTTCTTCCCTTATTGCAGGAAGATCCTGATCGGAAGGGGGCAGGGAGAGAAGTTCGGCCGGTGAGCCGCCAAAAGCCAGATCGAGGCCTTCGGTGATATCCTGCGTCCAGGAGCCGATCAGGTCGGGAACGACAACGGCGCGGGCACCCGAGGCGGCTACCATGCCTCTTAATGTGGAGATATAGGCGTCGCGACCGCCGAACGCGATGGGCAATGGCAATGGGGCGGGTACAAGCCCCGCATACTGGCAACCAAAGAAAATGCGGGCGAAATCACCATCGCTTTCCGCAATAATGGCGACACGATCCCCGACGGAAAGTCCTGCGGCCAACAAGCGGCGTGCCGTTTCAATCGCTTGGGTACGGAGCAGACTGTAAGGCAGGGCTTCGAGAAGCTGTCCGCGACCATTATAGATATTGAACCCTGCCGTGCCCTGTGCCGCGTAATCCAGGGCAGCGCTGAACGTCGGAAAATCGCCGTAGCGGCGCTTCTGGTTCGATGCAGTAGGAACGGGCGTTTGGTTCGACGTCATAGTGATGGATCTGCTCTGCTTTTCGCTCTGTCATGGATGTGCAGGGTCAAGGGAACCCCGGCCAAATCCATGCGTAATGGGTTAGGCTGCGTTGCGAAGATAATCGACAATGGCATCCGCAGCCCCGGGGGCGGTGGGTCCGTCGTCGTTGAATTCGAAAGTCTCTAATATATATTGCCGCTGCGCCTCAAGGAAATCGTCATGTTTTGTTACGGCAGCTGCGAGCGCACCTGGAAGCTCTTCGAGATTGTCGAGAACCTCGCCAAGATTCCAGAAATGGTAATTCCTGTCCGATTGCCAAGAGACCTGATGTGCATTGAGAAAGATGCAGGGTCTGGGGCGAACAAGAAACTCGGCGACCTGAGAGCTTACATCTCCAAGATATAAGTCGGCGGCCATGGTATAGGTCATGTCGATGCTGCGCGGACTGCCAGGATCGATCAGAAGATGATCTTGATTGGCAAAGCGTGCAACGAGCTGCTCTCCTTCCTGTCGGTATTTGTCAAACAGGCGATAATGCGGTGCAAATATGAGATTGTAACGGTCCTGGTTGGCAAAATACTGCAGAACTTTTTCGCCCATAAGTGGCCAGGACGACAGGCGTGACGAGAAGTGCGGATTGTATAACACGATCGGCTTGTCATTATCGAACAGGGCCGGACGCGAACGTGCCATTTTCCGGACGATATCGAATTTGGCGTAGGATCCTCGATAGTAACGACCTGGGCTTATGGCGCCTTGTGATAACAGGCGTTCTTCAATTTTTTTGCCTGAGAGCAGGACGAAGTCGAATTCCTTCACGTCGCGGGCAAAGCCAATGGCTCGATCTCCCGCGCCATGGCGCGTCCAGATAAGGCGTGGTTTGTGAATACCCATACGGCGCAGATAAAGAGACGTGCGTTCAGGGACGACAATAGCCTCGAAACGCGAAAAATAGTCGCGATTGAAAAACAGGCTTGCCATTTTGCCCAAAACGCCGGGTCCGGAAATCTCAATGCGTCGACGAAGAATCTGGGGCATTTTGAGCAGATCGAAACGGGCTCTGGCCTGAGGATAGAGAGCGCTCAGCGTCTTGGCATAATCGAGATGGGCTTCTGTCGTGCACGCAACATGCACTTCGGTATCTGCGTGCCTTGAGGCGATCTCCATGGCGATGGGTAGAGAGTGCAGGGTCTGATGGGGTTGGGCGATATAGGGAAACGCGATTTTCATCATGATCGGGGATCAGTTACCAGTGTGCTGCGTGGATGCAGGATATGTCATCGACATGAGTATCACGTCCTTCATCTTGTGCCTTGATGTGGCGGCATAACCCTGTAGACCCGATATTGAGCGGGACCCTGGCCGTACAGAGGCTGTTTTTTGTGCCTCACCAGCCAGGTTGCAAGGGAGAGTGCGATAAACGTGAAGAAACGAAGGCTTAAATTTTTGCAATCGGAGGGGCGCCCGTGCCGATGCGTCTGACCCGGATTCTTGGCATTCAAGGATACCAGAGTGGGAGAACTCACTTCGTATTGGCATGTCATTAACTACGCCGGGTGAGGGGGAGGGGAACAACACACAATTTATGACGCAACGTTGCAGATCGCAGAGTTTCGTTTTCTTTTCATTTTTTTGAAATTTTGTGATTGACGGGTGTGGGGATGGGGTCTAAAAGCCCGTTCACCGCAGCGG